>ML813291.1:53951-94111 GCA_009831015.1 Picea engelmannii | reverse complement strand
TTTATAAATAAAAAAACAAATAAGTATAAAATACATACTATATACACCCAAAACAATTATAAAATACACCCAAAACAATTATAAAATTTAGAGATAAACCATTTAACATAATCCAATACTAAAACCATCATGGTTTAGGAAAATTATTTTTTTCTTATTAAAAAAAATATTCAAAGTAATAGTTATTTTCAAAGCTAAATTGAAATTGAAATGATTTTTTTTGTGGAGAAAAAGCTCAAATAATCACTAGAATTATTCAAAAATAATCACTAAAATCTACAAATCTACAAATTTAATTAAAAACAATTAATACAATATATTTAAAAATAAAAAACTTTAATTTCTTTTATTTCTTTTATTTTTATTTAATTCTTTTTTTTATATTTGTACAATATGTAAAGACTAAAATCTCTACACAAGCATGGCTATTAACTGTGTCACACTTCATATCGAATATATATCATGGGAGTTCAGAAGCTATAAAAATCAAAGTTCAAAGGCTATTGATAAGACTTGTCGAACTTCATATCGAATATATATCATGGGAGTTCAGAAGCTATAAAAATCAAAGTTCAAAGGCTATTGATAAGACTGGACGAAAATCAACTCATGCTCAAAATAAAATTATGTATCCACTGAGTGAACATAAATGTAAATATCTCTATGACAACATTTAAATCCATTGTTTTTATTTTGAAGAGCCCTGGCCAACATGTTGGGGATAAATAAAATTCACGAGGGGTGAAGCGACAGTATGAAATTTGTAATAATAGGTAAGCTTTATAATTTGCAATCTTTAAGATTTAGTTAGGGATTGTCTATTTGCTTTACATTTTGGTTTTTTAGTTGTAAATTGGTGATATAATTTTGTATGAAATCACAATTTTCTATTTTATTCTGTAAATTATATTTTAGAATGTTCAAAAAATTTTCGAGCATTTGGATTATACAGAATTAATCATTCAAATCTGTAAATTTAACAATTTGTAAAAAAAAATAGAAAAAAATTAAACAAAAAATATTGCCAAAAAATAAAAACATTAAAATAGGGATTTTTGTTTTCCTTATATATTTACTATTTGAAATTAAATTTATTTACTGAATTGCAAATTTGAAAATGTTAAATTAAAAAGATTAGATTAATTAGATTAATCTTTAAATTAAAAAGAAAAGATTAATTTTAGCCCCGTTTTCCTTGACGCGGATGTGGGTCAGTTAACTAAGAAGATAATGCATGTGGGGTTAGACTAATAAAAGAACCCTAAATTCCGTCAGTAGAGATGGGCAGGTGAAGGTGTTCAATAAGAAGATTAAACTAATTACTGTCAGCAGAGATGGGCAGGTTACACCGTTCAAGAAACAGATTAAACTAGGAACCAATGAAAAATTAGTTACATAAAAAAGAGATAATAGAAGTAGATTAAGCCCTCAAAAAAGGTTTCAGCTTAAACTAATGAGAAAGATAACATAAGAGACTAAATTACTAAAGAGATGGGTTAAATTTCCTAGGATGAGAGTTTAAATGCCCTACCTTAAATGTCTTCTGTGGCCACTTCTAAAGCTCTTAGATACTGCCATTGAATGTTGGAGTTTTCTAAGCGTGTTTTGTTGCGTCATTTTCCTTTCATAGTCTTCCGACTCTTGCAGTAGCTTTTGATCTCTGTTTCATTGGTTTTGTAACTTCGAAACAAGAGGAAGTACAAGTACCTGTACTATTTTTCTTACCGAGAAGAATTTGCAGTCAATTTCTAGGGTTTCGCGACATTTGAATCGTACTTACAGCGAGTTTTACGTGTTCAAATATTTTCATATGGTTCAGTTCTTTATCCAGAAGGTTTTATTGTTAAGGTGGAGTCCTGATCAGGACTCTTGAGGCTAGATTGGCCTCAGCCATGGGAAATACTAAAGGCCAGGTGAGCACGGAGATAGAGCTAGCCCAACTGGCTGATAAAAATGAAATAGAGGTGCTCAAAACCAAGCTCGAGCAAGCACATCTAGTGGTCCGAGATGGTCGGATACAGGCGAGCCAACAAAGGAATATGATTGAAGAGCTGCAGGCTTGGGTAGAGATTACCGAAAGAAGAATGATCGACATCGAGAGGTTCAAATCCCAGGAAATCGAAATTCAGAGCAGAGTCTCCTCGACTCAACAGAATTTTGTCGCCAAAATGGGAGCGATCTAAGAAAACTATCTGTTGGTAAACCAGGTTTCGAATAACCTAGTTGCCAGGAAAAGGGATGCAGGAGCGGCTCGGGTCACCTTCCAGGAGGCGGTGATACCCACGAATAACAGAGTTTCCGCAGGCACTCACAAAATCACCATCTCGGAACAAACCAGGGGAAATATTTTGTTAAAGGAATGGGAGAATAACATTGTCGAGGGAAAGAAGCAAGCCCTGAAGATAACCCATTCCTTGGAGGAGTCTTTAAATTCTATAGACAACAAGCTACTGGGCATCGAAAATGGAGGCGACACCGATACTTTGGTATATATGAATGTGAAACATATCTCACTTGATCTAAAAGAAAAGGAAGAGAGAGATTCAATTGATATCTCTAAGCTAACCACAATGGGCATAACCCAAATTGACAGGTGTATGATCAAACCTAGTGCTCAACTATGTGCCATCGAGATCATCGATGGACAGATGGAGGATAGGCTACAATAGTTGGCTCGAGAATGCTACTTCTTCGAAGCTAGTTGTCAAGATGAACCCTCATGGTTAATATCCCAGCTAGTAGACAGATTTATCACCTGTACCGAGCTCACACAACGACGAACACCTGGGACCAAATAGCGACAGAATGGGAGAAATGGAGCGTACGCCCTCTCCTCTGTCATAACTGAAAATTGTGTGACTATTGAGATTCTACCTGCTTTGTAAAAATTGTATAAATATATCACAGGAAGAAAGATAGAGGGCTGGACCCTTTTTGAGATTTTTTAAGAGAGTTTTTACATTGAGATTTAATACAAGCAGATCTGAGTTTCTCAATTTCGTCACTACTGCATTACAAGTTTTCTTTCTTGTTCCTCATTTTCAATTTCAATTCATATTCATAATTGATGTGCTTTGTTATACTTTAGTATGACCACTACTATAACGAATAAATTTGGGTTTTCCGTAATTGTTTATTGTCTTTCCTCTGCACCAACTATCAGCGATGTAAGAGCAATCTGCAGTTTCAGAATTATATATGTATTTTTTGTTACATCGGTTATTTTCTTACATATTTTCTTCTCCCATTTACTTCACGAGATTTTCCCCTGGTAGGAACCTAACACTGTAAGCGGCTCAATGTTTTTCTCCCATCTCTCCCATTTTATTAAAATATAATCCAGTTACGGGAACATGCCTTAGATTTGCATTCGTATTTTAATTCTGCAATCGTAAGTTCTCTTTTATAAGACTAAACTGAGACAACACTTAACCTTTCTTAAAGTTTTTCCTACCTGTGTTGTTCCCCCATGACATTTCTTGTACCAGCTCAACCTAACATTGAACCCGAACTATTGAACCAAACACACATCGCCTTAAACCTCCTTGATACCATCCTTAAAACGACAATTAACCGGGCCGAAATTGAACAATCATGGGCAGCCATTGAACGAGACATAACTATCCAGGAGCAGTTCGAAGCCAGACAACGCCAACAAAGGAATCTCCCTTAGCTTCCTTCTCCAAAGGTTGATGTTTCTCCCTTCTCCACCTTTTAACCACTTTCAGATGCCTTGACACTGTACTTTTGAGCCTTAAGTACAGACTCAGGAACAACATCTTTCTGGCACCGTTGTCGGGGACCAAAGTATGAAATCTTTTTCCCTGGGAAAATGACATTTGTTTTTCGTTGAAAGTGTTACCCTTTGATAGTGAACAAAGAGTACACACCTTTTAAGGCTTTTTATATTTCACTTGGCGACTCCACGAATAAATAAACAGGCATTCATTCGAAGGAATACCAGACAAAACCCAGATGGTGAGAAGATTACGCCCATTACCGATCCCAAAAAAATTATAAAGGCGAGAGGCTATTTTAAGCCTACCGTTGCTGTTTACCAACTTGAAATCCCATAACTAAAGGTGGAGAGTCCTTCTGAACCCTCGACCTCGTGCAGTCCTTGCTTTGATGCTAAACATTCGACGCCAATCTGCTCTTAAATTAGGAGTGAGATTCATCCAACAGTCCCCTTGATACAAAGGGGAAAGGGCCCTCTTGAAGGTTCGTCGACTTTTAAAACACCATCTTATCTTTAGTTGAATTTCCCAACTTCTCCAAATCCTGAAGAGTGTGTTACATGCTCGTTTCTCACACCCGTCGGTTTTCTCAATTCCGTCTCTTGCAACTCCTAGGAACCAACTCCTCGTGTTCCTTATCTTTCCTCATCAGAGTCTCCTCTTTGCAAAGAAAATAAAGATTCCCTTTTATTTTTTGAAAACCCCCTTTATAACTTTCCACAAACAATGATGGAAGCCACCGGAGGAGGAGGTGGAGGGTTTATAGGAGGAGGCGGAGGGTTTATCGAAGGAGGAGGGGGAGGAGTCCCTTTAGGGGGAGGTGGAGGAGTCCCTTTAGGGGGAGGGGGAGGAGTCCCTTTAGGCCCCCCCCCTCCCAGAGTTTTTGAGAAAGTCGCAGCCCCATATGCTCCCTTAGTGTTGCCTGTCCCCCTACATGATCTTACAGAAAACTACATAAAAAATTTACCAAAATTCACCGGTGAAGGGGATCTGACTGTAGCCGAACATATTAATTTTTTCGACCAATTTGCAGATGTCTTTGGTATCGAGCACGAGGATGTCTATTCTAGGCTCCTTGTCCAAAATTTTGAGGGTCAAGTCTGGGCTTGGTTTTGGAGCCTACCCGCAGCCTCTATACTATCATATGATGCTTTGGAAGATGCTTTCCTCAGACAATGGGGTGAGCAAAAAGATCATCTCTATTATCTAACCGAATTTGGGTCTTTGAAGAAGAAGAACTCAAAAACAGTCATGGAATTCATTCAAAGATTCAAAAAACTGTACAATAAAATCCCAGCTAAGGTCAAACCATCCCAACCAGCAGCCAAAGTGACTTTTGCCAGAGCTTTCGAGCCGAATTTTGCACTAATTTTGTGAGAGCGAAGGGGAGCCACGTTAAACCGTATGCAGGACGATGTGGTAGAAATAGAGTCTAACATGATGGCTTCGGGTAATCTTAAAGCTAGAGTAGAGACTGGAAACTGAGAGACCAAGCAATTTAGAGAACAAGCAGGCCCTTCAGGGTCCAATAGATCCTCAGACGATAGGGTGGACGATATGGCTAGAGTGATTAAAGAGTTGTCAAATAAAATAGCTTGAATATAACTCGAACAGGCTAAGGCTGAATCTTACCCCAAAAAATATTTCAAGAGAAACCCAAACCCCCCGAACCAACAAAGACCAATAAAAAAGGAAGATCAAAAAATACAAGCTCCTTTAAAGAATGAAAATTTTACAGGAGCTAACGATTTTCAAGACTTCGAGGACTCAGATAATGATGTCACTAACTTTGGTGATGAATGTACTCAACCATATATGACTTGCGAAGACTATGAAAAGTCTCTAAATATGCCGGAAATGTCAAATGAGAATGAAGAGGGTGATCACACTGAGAACTGTGAGTCCCAACCAGAAACTGAGATAATGATGGTTGAGTTTCAACCAAGATACAACCTGAGATCTAAGAGTAAGCCTACCTCAACGACTCAACCTAAGAAAATCCTTCAGAGAGGTCAAGATTACGAGCCTCCTTCGGACGAGACTTTACCACCCGACAAGAAAACTAAAGGAGTAAGCGTTCAAGAGTCCGAGGTGGAAAAAGTTGGAATTCAAACACCAGGAACCGAACCTGTAAACAAAGCTACGTCTTCGACTAGGACCATGAGAAATAAAGCTGTCCATACAAATAAGTCAGAAAGAAAAAATTCGGAAGACTCAACTGAAGAAATAGACAGAGTGAGTGGATCTTTCAGTTTTGAAAATGAGTTGAACAAAATTAAGATACCAATCCCTTTGGTGGAATTAGTGAAAAACCCCAGTTATCGCAAACAAATTTCCAAAATGATAGGTGTCCCTGAGCTAGAAATCCAGTCTGATGTTATAAACTTAGAAGATGATAGACCTGACATCACCTTTGGTCCCCATTTTGAAGGGTCCAAAGACAACATCGCTCCCTTTTATATCACCCTGAACGTATATGACCAGTTGCTGCATAACTGTATGCTGGACTCCGGAGCTTCCCTTAATGTGATGCCCAAGATTATAATGGAAAAGTTGGATCCCCAGATCACAAGACCTTATGGAAATTTGTACTCTTTTGACTCAAGAAAGGTTAAATGTATGGGCATGATAAAATATCTGGTGGTTACCCTAACACAGGTCCGGTTAAGAGTATCCTGATGGATGCGGTTATCGTCAATATTCCCCCTAAGTATGGCATGTTGTTATCTAGGTCATGGGGGGGCAAGTTGGGGTGTTCTCTTAAGTTATACATGACTTATGCCACAATCCATGTGGTCGGTGGTCAGTTCACTCATTTATACAGAGAAATAAGATTATCATATACGGTTAGTGGCCCTCAAAACCCGCACAACTTCCCTATTTACGTTGCAGACCAGGATCTGGGAAATTGCATCTTGTCTTTTGATGATGGCCTGGATGGTTTCCTGGAGGAAATCGATACAAAGCAAGAAGATTCAAACCCCATGATAGAAGATCTGTGTAATACTGGTGTCTGGAAAATGTATTTTGACGGTGCTTCGTCTTCTGAAGGGGCAGGTGCTGGAGTGCTTTTGGTGGCACCTGAAGGTAAGCTCATTGTCCCTTTTCTCCTATCATTTGTAGTGGGACATAGATTACACTAATAACATTTGCGAGTATGAAGCATTGATCTTAGGATTAGAGGCTGCCAAAAAGATAAATATAAAATACTTGGAGGTCTATGGTGATGCAGAATTAATAGTAAAACAAGTAAACCGTCAGTACCTAGCCAGGCATCCCAGACTAAGAGCGTATAGAAATTGCATTTGGGATCTCATGGAAATTTTTTTCTCATCCATAAATATCCATTTTATCCCTCACGCGGAGAATTTACATGTTGATTCATTGCAAAAGGAAACTTCAACCTTCTCTCCTCCCACGACCTTCAAACTAAAGTACCACATTGAAATCAGGTACAAACCTTCCATACCAGACAATATCTGACACTGGAAAGTCTTTGAAGATGATGAAAAAATTAAGAAACTCCTTACAGCAGTAGGCAAATTCTCAAAAACTCATGCTGACCAAGAAAACCAGAATGACTTCATGTGGATCATGCAAGAAGGAGAGGAATCTAAAGTTTTTCGAGAAAAAATTGCGGATCATCGTATGCTATTCCTTAAAAGCAATCAGATTCCCAAAGGTTTGATTTCTTTGGAAAGAATTTTTGATCAGAATGATGTACCTGTAAAGTCCACTTTGCAGCCTCAAGCAGAAGAGGTGGAGGACTGAGATATAGGAACCGAAAAAGAACCCCGGATGGTAAAAATATCGAAATTTCTCCCTCCCAAAGAGAAAGTGAAGTACAAAGACTTACTCAGACAATATAAAGATGTTTTCACCTAGTCCTATGATGAATTGAAAATGTATGACACTTCCATTATTGGTCACAAGATACCTTTGAAGCCTGGGGTCAAACCGTTTAGGCAAAATCTTAGGCAAATTAACCCCATTATGCTACCCATGATAGAAAAGGATGTTAAGAAACTCTTGGATGCGAAAATAATCATCCCTCTGAGATACCTGGATTGGGTAGCTAACCTAGTCCCAGTCAGGAAAAAGAATGGGGAAATCAGACTGTGTGTGGATTTCCGAAACTTAAACAAGTCATCTCTCAAAGATAATTACCCACTTCCCAATATGGACCATGTTTTAGAAAAGGTTGTTGAAGCTAATCGAATGTCTATGAAAGATGGTTTTTTTGGTTATAATCAGATTGCTATGAACGAGCAAGACAGGGAAAAAACTGCTTTCACCACACCCTGGGGCACTTTCATGTATGAAAAAATGCCTTTTGGTTTGATGAATGCAGGGGCCACTTTCCAGTGAGCTATGGACATCGCTTTCGTAGGAGAAAGGGACAAGTTTGTAGTTATTTACCTTGATGATCTGACGGTTTTTTCTAAAACTGACGAAGAACATTTTATGCATCTAAGAAAGATGTTCGAAAAGTGTCGCAGGTTTGGTCTATCCCTGAACCCAAAGAAATCACATTTCGCAATGCAGAAAGGTAAAATTATGGCCCATGTCGTATCCAAGGAGGGAATCAAGATCGATCCTAAAAGTATTGAAGTGATAGACACTATCCCTATCCTGAGAAATATAAAAGAAATTCAATCATTCTTAGGAAAGATAAATTTTCTACAAAGGTTCATTCCCAATTTCACTGAGATTGTCAAACTGATTTCAGGAATGTTGAAGAAGGATAGCGGGGTAAACTAGACCACTGAGGCCAGGGCATCCTTCGCGCATATTAAAAAAGTTATAAGCGAGGCACCTGTGTTAGCAAGTCCGGATTATCTGAAATATTTTCTCATCTTCTCTTTTGCTTCTGAACATACCATCGTCGTGGTACTCTCGTAGAGAAATGAAGAGGGTTTCGAACAGCCGATAGCATTTTTTATTAAAATCCTCAGAGATGCAGAACTGAAATATGACATAATAGAAAAACAAGCATATGCAATGGTAAAAGCATTGAATTCATTTAGAACCTATGTGCTACATTCAAAAATAATCGCGTATGTGCCGACTAGTTCTATAAAAGACATATTGGTACAACCAGACAGTGATGGAAAAAGAGGGAAATGGCTCACTAAAATACAAGAGTTTGATCTGGAAGTCAATCCGACTAAATTGATAAATGGGCAGGGTCTGGCCAAACTCTTGGCCGAGTCAAATTTTAGATCTCTTGATATTAATTGCCTGCACGAAGAAGACAGAGACATGCACCTGCACGAGCCAGATGACCAAATAGATCCAAGTAAGGTCGAGGAAAATTTCATATCGTCAGGATGGTATAAAGACAAAGTGTTCTACTTGTTGAACCTAAAATGCCCAAATGAACTATCACCAGCAAAATGCAGAACCTTAAAACTCCATGCTATGAAATATTGCATCGCTGAAAATCGACTATACTAGAAGGACCCACTCGGGTTTCTGCTAGTCTGTTTGGTCAAGTTGGAAACACCACGGGTTATCGAGGAATTTCATGAAGGAGTCTGCGGAGGACACCATGCATGGAGAGCCACAACCTACAAGATCTTGAGGGCTGGATACTATTGGCCAAAATTATTTTCAGACGTCAATGCCAAAGTACGTGAGTGCAACCCTTGTCAAATATTCGCTGGTAAACAGAAGCTCCTTGCACTGCCACTCGTTCCAGTCAAAGCTAAAGCTCCATTTCAACAATGGGGACTAGATTTCATAGGGGAAATTAATCCTCATTCCAGTGCTCAACATAGGTGGATCTTAACAGCCACAGATTATTTTACTAAATGGGTGGAAGCCATTCCAACCAAAAGGACAACAGACTCGGTGGTGATCGATTTCTTGGAAGACAATATCTTGTCAAGATTCGGGTGTCCCAGAAAGATAGTCACTGACAATGCCCAGGCCTTCAAATCTATGGCTATGATCATCTTCTGTCAGAAGTACAATATCATTCTCGGCCATTCCACTGCATATTAGCCCCAGGGAAACGGATTGGCCGAATCATCTAACAAGAGCCTGGTGAACATAATCAAGAAATTACTGGATGAAAATAAAAGGTCCTGGCATGTGCACTTGAAATACGCATTATGGGAAAACCACGTCAGCACTAAAAGGTCTATCGGTATTTCACCTTTTCAGATGGTCTATGGGATAGAGGCGGTCCCACCTATAAACCTAGCGCTGCCAGTAATGAAGTTATGGCAGGATCAAAATGAAGAACCCAATCATGTAACGAGAAGAATTAACCAGCTGATCGAAGTTCAACAACATAGAGTTGAAGTTGATGGAAAAATGAAAAAATACCAAGATGAGATGAAAGCATTGTTCGATCTCAAGGCAAAGGACCGGGAATTCCTTCTAGGTGACTTAGTACTAATATGGGATGCAAGAAAAGAGGAAGCCGTGAAACATGGTAAATTTGACCACCTTTGGTATGGGCCATTCAGGGTCTTGGCTCCTGAAGGAAAAAATTCCTTTCTACTGGAAAACATCGACGGAGAAGTCTTGAGCGCCCCTGTCAATGGGCGATATCTGAAACATTACATGACATAACAGTCGCCAATTTAAAAAAAATAAAAATATATATATATATATATAATAAATTTTCGTGTGCATACACGCATTTCTACTTAAAACATTACCTTTTTGGTTTTCTGTTTGCTTTTGTTCATAATTTTTCGACATGTTTTGAATAAAGTTCGTATTTGCTTGTACAAGATTCCAGCTTCTTGCAAAGCCAGCAGGAAGATTAATCCACAAGGCGGTGTCGGAAATAAATCGGCATGAAACAGGTGATACCTAAAAAGTAGCTTCATAATGCACAAAGAAAGTAAAAGAGGAAACGTAAAGTTGTTCTTTCTCAATACACATGTTAAGAAGGACTGTTAAAGAAAACCGAGGTAACATCATTCAAACTACAATCTCGGCTAAAAATTTAGATAAAAGGATTATTGCTTGGCTTGATATCCTTTGATTTAAAATAATTTGAATGATAGACTAAAACTAAAAGTGGTCAGTCAAAAATAATTGTCCCCAAAGATATCTACAAGAGCCAGTCTCAAACTTTTTTGACCTTCTGTATTTTCAATCAATGAATCACTACCCTGTATCCTGCCTGTTTAGGGTCTAACTTTTGACAATATGCCATCTTTTCATTTCATTACGAAGGAATAAAAGTTTTTTTTTTAGCCTCTTCAGTCTCAAAACAGATTGTGGAAATAAAGCGGGTCTTCAAAACTACTTGATCCCCTGCTAAGCGAAGGAATGTTTAGAGTGATCCTAACTTTCCTAGGTTTTTCAGCAGCATCGGAAGAATCAAAGCTTGCTCAAATAGGATGCCCCTTAAAAATCATTTTCCTTGTCTCCCTAAGAACGAAGGTGTTGCGAGGGTCCAGGGAAGATTGGTACCAAGTAATCAAAGTAGGTTGATAGACCACTGATGCAAAATATTACACAGATATCAGCCCTGATACAAACTGATTGCCCCCATCTTCGCGATAAAAAAATAAATTATAAGACAGGTGGTGAAAGGAAATTCAGAAATGATTGCCCCCACCTAGTCCAAGAAGACGATGAAAGGAAATTCATAAATGATTTCCCTCGTCTTAGCATTTAAATGCATAAATATTTTCCGAAGTGGTGAAAGGAAATTCAGTAAAGGGGCCAGATAACTTCACCGGGGTACTGAACAGGCTCGCTGGCAGTGAAGCAATGTCTGAGATATTTGTAAGGCTGTTATAGATGAATATCATTCTACTCTGGTAACTAATGCTTTCTAAAAACCATATCCACATCCCAAATTCAGACCGGACTTCCCGATTAAAAATATATAATCTCATTCTTTTGATGCAAGCCGAGAGCCACAAGATCTGTTAAGTCTCCTAGGGTTGTTTCGACTGTCTCAAAACATACCCAAAGTTAGTGGTGGGAAAGGGAAAATTGTGAAAGGGACTACAGCTGTGTTTGAAAGGAGTATCTGGTTTTGAAAAAACTTCTCGAGGTAAATAACAAAGTCTTTTCCCCCCTTCGATCGTTTTTCCTTGGAATTTTTCCGCCTAATTGAGCATTGACTCCATTTATCCAATATTGGCACGTGGTCTACTGTTCTTCCCACCTCAGAGGAAGGCGGGATCCCTAGTTGGAGCCTATGTTGGAGCCGCCTTTCTTTTTGGCCTGTCACAATTTTTAATTTGATACTTGAAATCTAAAATTGATTTCCTTTTTCCTTCCGAGATGATGAGACCTCTGAAACCTGGTCGTGTGAGAAGCGATGTTTTTCTACTCTCGAAACAAGTCCACTTTCGTAAGAATGTTTGCACCTTTTTGTTTTACTTAGGGATCTCGCAGGTCGGATGCTATAACTCATGAATTCACACGTCCCGAGTCATGAAACGGCGAAGCATTTTAAATTTTCACTCAAGACAGTAACCAGGGTAATATCTTTTAACTCACGATTAGATGTCGTCGAGGTTTCGTGCCTCGGCATTCGCCAAGTCCAAAATTTTATTTTTACAGCCCTGAGAGGTGAGAACGCGAAGTCCTTTCTAGATGACCCATGTCAAGGATCAAAGGCGAAAAACTAACCATGGTAAAAGTTGTTCTTGGCATTTCACCACTCGGCATTATCTTTTGCGAAAATTCCATCTTATAAACCCCGACTCACGAAGTTACGAGGTAATTATAACATGATTAATTAGTCACTTAATTCAATATTATCTTCCCCTTAATTAAGTCTTGATTCGCAATCTCGCGGTTTCGCGACTCGGCATATAAATCTCCCAGAAACTTGTCTTCGAAATCCCGAATCGCAATACGACGAATGAAATAATTATAAAATTAATTATGCCTCCAAATCACAATTACCTTTAATTAAACCAAAATCGATCCTCACGGTCTCGGGAGTTAGAGACTCAAAATGTTAAAAGAAGTTCCACGATATAACGAATGGCGAAGAAACTGATTAGCATTGGCGGGATTGGATTAATTAAGCTAAAGAAAGATATATCCCACACCTCGAGGCTTCCACGTTTCCCAAAAAAGCCATTTCTCTCCATACTTCGACTGACTGTCAAACTGCCAGAAATTTATGACATTTATGGAGAAATAGGGTAAATCTATGCATATAAGATCGAATTTTTACACAATAAATTTATTTCTAATTACGATTTGACAGACTTATTTTGAAAAGTACTCAGTTTTCAAATATATATAAGAGTTTCATTTCATTATAACGAATGCATTTTCATAAGCACGCAGAGCTCATCACTTCTGAGTAAACTAATTTCTGCATGTATACACAGTTCTATCGCAGAAGAGAGAAAATGCAAGATTCGGCTATGGCTCTGCGGAAAGCATCAAAGGGGAATGTTGAGCTCGCAGGACAAGGCTCAGACAGTGTCTCCGACACTTCACCCCGACGTGTCGACTCGGTCCCCAACTGGTCATTTGTTTCAGACATTCTACAATCGGAGTTGGTGGATTATTCAGATGACTCGGATGACAACGAAAAGGATGATCTAAACACCAAATACAAGATAGTGGTCCAATCCGGGATGCACAGGGTAGCAGACAGACCACGGTTGCTCCCATATTATGACATGATCTGATGGGCGTTGGATCACATAGACATACCCACCAGGACTATCATGAACGGACAACGGGTCACGGTCGGGACTTTTAGGCTGGAACATATCCAAACCATGTATAAGCTCTCGATGGCGTCTGAATACACATATGGCGCTAAGTTCCTAGAGGAATTAAAATATAAGGAGTGCAAACAATATGATAAAACCATGCCCAGTTTGATAAAGGATTGGGTTTCGCGCACCACAAAATTCAGAGAAAATGACCAGGGCGTTTATTCAATTGCTTCGTTGGAGCCACAGTATAAATATGTGGCCATGATGACATGCCGGCTATTTGGGAGAGAGGACACATCACTTTTTTTCATTGCGTGGGTGCCTCTAATGTTTCGGGTCTAGAAGGTTTCTCTTTTAATTGGGCAAGGATACTCTCAGATAATTTGGCCAACCGGGTCACAGAGTATCGGGAGCAGAAGGAAAGTGGGAGGCCATCCTCATTCTTCATGTCCACATATATTATGGACACGATATGTTCCATGACACCATTTTCATTTATAAGCTAGGCTTGGACTACGGCCAAAGACAGACCCATACATGTATATCACGAAAATCTATGGGAAAATAAAGAGGATTGTTTCTCATATGAAATTTTTAACTGGGTGATGGTGCCTCTGGATATCGCCATTTTTGGTCACCCACCACCTCGTATCTCAGACAACATTGCAGTAAATATGAGTGGCATAGCGGACTGGTACGTGGAGGCCGAGTTCTCATACTTCAGCGTGTTCGGGGCTGTTGTTCCCCCGTATGTGCTACCATTGTTCATTCCCGATAAGCTGGCTTGTCGCGAGGTCACCCGATAGACAGTAATTGGCGGGGTGAGTAAAGAACTCAAAGGGTACTCAAAGAAGGTATGGCTGTCTTTTCCCACTTTGTTGAATTCTTATTCTTTATTGGATTTCGGGCATGCCAAAGCTGAGGCCACAGCCTTGGAAGACCTGAATTTTGTCTCCATCAAGTATAAGAAACATGATCCACAGAAGTTTGTGAGCAATAATTTAGCTAATTATGGGCTCAAGAGGTTTGAGCATGAGAATTCACCTTCAGATGACATTTTCTGAGGGGCGAGGTCTTATGAAGAATTTCTAGCCCGGATCTGATACTTGGCTCCCGAAGACACGACCGCTGTATTAAAATTCCACGGGCATAGATGAAGTTCCCTCCCCACTATGTTGTGAGGTGAGAGTTCGGGTGTTTCCGAGACAAAACAGAAGGATACTGAAGGTCCCAAAGATGAAACTCCTGACTTGGGAAAACAAAAGGATGAGGGAAAACAAACAAAGAATCCTGAAGCATAGGCACAGACTCTGGACCTGCCAAAGAAACAAAATCTGGAGACCAAGACAGAGACCCCTGAACCGCCAAAGAAGTAGTACCCAGTCGACACCCCAGGAAAATCAGCGAAACAAATCGAGGAACCCATCACTTCTCTCACCCCCTTGCAGTCGACGCAAGGAAATATCAAAGAAGGATGGATATTCAATGAGGAACTGAGGCCCATAAGAGCAGAGGAACTTCCTCTAAACGAGTTTTTCTTTGATAAAAAGAGAAAAGAGGTAGTAAAGAGGGAATTCTACCAAGAGGGAGAGTCGAATGCTAAGAAATACAAAGTTATGACTGACGGAAAGAATAAAAAGAATGAGAAATTTTCCACTAAGACCATAGGGACGCTAGGAGCGTATGCATCGACGAATCAATTTTCGCTCACACTTTTAAAGAACCAACTCAAAAGGAAAAATCACCTGATCAGGACTCTCGAGTCCATATTGACCTCGGCCATGGAAAATGCTAAAGGCCAGATGAGCACGCAGATAGAGCTGGCTCGACTGGCTCATAAAAATGAAATAGAGGTGCTCAAAACCAAGCTCGAGCAAGCACAACTAGTGGTCCGAGACGGTCAGACACAGGTGGGCCAACAGAGGAATATGATTGAAGAGCTGCAGGATCAGGTACAAATAATTGAAATAAGAACTACCGACGTTGAGAGGTTCAAATCCCAGGAAATGAAAATTCGGAGCAGAGTCTCTTCGGCTCAACATAATTTTCTCGCCAAAATGGGAGCAATCCGATAAAACTGTCTGTGATATAGGAGTGGATCGGGTCACCTTCTAGGAGGCGGTGATAGCCATGAATAATAGAGTTTCCACAGGTACTCACAGACTCACCGTCTCGGAACAAACTAGGGGAAATATACTGTTAAAGGAATGGGAGCATAACATTGCCGAGGGCAAGCAACAAGCCCTGAAGATAACAAATTCCTTGGAGGAGGCTTTAAATTCTATATATGGCGAGCTATTGGGCATCGACATTGGAGGCGATGCTGAGAATTTGGTATAGAAGAATGTGGAACAGATCTCACTTGATCTAAAAGAAAAGGAAGAGAGAGATTCAGCTGATATCTCTGAGCTGACCACGGTGGACATAACCCAATTTGACAGGTGTATGATCAAACCTAGCGCTCAATTATGTGCCATCGAGATCATCGATGGACAGATGGAGGATAGGCTACAATAGTTGGCCCGGGAATGCTACTTCTTCGAAGCCAGTTGTCAAGCTGAACCCTCGTGGTTAATATCCTAGCTAGTAGACAGATGTATCACCTGTACCAAGATCACACAACGATGAACGCCTGGGACCAAATAGTGACAGAATGGGAGAAATGGAGCAATTTCCCTCTCCTCTATCATAACCAAAAATTGTGTGACTATTGAGATTCTACCTGCTTTGTAAAAATTGTATAAATATATCACAAGAAGAATATATAGGGATGGACCCTTTTTGAGATTTTGTAAGAGAGTTTTTATATTGAGATTTAATACAAGCAGATCCGAGATTCTCAATTTCATCACTACTATATTACAAGTTTGTTGTCTTGTTCCTCATTTTCAATTTCAATTCATATTCATAATTGATGTGCTTCGTTATAATTTAGTACGACCACTAATATAACGAATAAATTTGGGTTTTCCATAATTGTTTATTGTCTTTCCTCTGCACCAGCTATCAGCGGTGTAAGACCAATCTACAGTTTCAGAATTCTACATGTATTTTTTGTTACATCGGTTATTTTCTTACATATTTTCTTCTCTCGTTTACTTTGTGAGATTTTCCCCTGGTAGGAACCTGACACTGTAAGTGGCTCAATATTTTTCTCCCATCTCGCCCATTTTATTAAAATATAATACAGTTACGGGAACATGCCTTAGATTTTCATTCGTATTTTAATTTTGCAATCCTAAGTTCTCTTTTATAAGACTAAACTGAGACAACACTTAACCTTTCTTAAAGTTTTTCCTAACTGTGTTGTTCCCCCATCACAGTTCTTGTACCAACTCAACCTAACATTGACCCTAGACTATTGAACCAAACACACATCACCTTAATCCTCCTTGATACCATCCTTAAAACGGTAATTAACCGGGCCGAACTTGAACAATCATGGGCAGCCATTGAATGAGACATAACTATCCAGGAGCAGTTCGAAGCCAGACAATGCCAACAAAGGAATCTCCCTTAGCTTCCTTCTCCGAAGGTTGACGTTTTTCCCTTGTCCACCCTTTAACCACTTTCGGATGCCTTGAAACTGTACTTTTGAGCCTTAAGTACAGACTCAGGAACAACATCTTTCTGGCGCCATTGTCGGGGACCAAAGTACGAAATCATTTTCCCTGGGAAAATGACATTTGTTTTTCGTTGAAAGTGTTACACTTTGATAGTGAACAAAAAGTACACACCTTTTAAGCCTTTTTATCTTTCACTTGGCGACTCCACGAAGAAATAAACTGGCATTCGTTCGAAGGAATACCAGACAAAACCCGGATGGTGAGCAGATTACGCCCGTTACCAATCCCAAAAAAATTCTATAGGAGAGAGGCTCTTTTAAGCCTACTGTTGCTGTTTACCAACTTAAAATCCCATCACTGAAGGTGGAGAGTCCTTCCGAACCCTCGACCTCATGCAGTCCTTGCTTTGACGCTAAACATTTGACGCCAATCTTCTCTGAAATTAGGAGTGAGATTCATCCAACAGTCCCCTTGATACAGAGGGGAAAGGGCCCTCTTGAAGGTTTGTCGGCTTTTAAAACACCATCTTATCTTCAGTTGAATTTCCCAACTTCTCCAAATCCTGAAGAGTGTGTTACA
This sequence comes from Picea engelmannii, assembly GCA_009831015.1. Taxonomy (NCBI): domain Eukaryota; kingdom Viridiplantae; phylum Streptophyta; class Pinopsida; order Pinales; family Pinaceae; genus Picea; species Picea engelmannii. The sequence goes on along the minus strand of ML813291.1, from coordinate 76,561 downwards.
CGCTCATTTCTCACACCCGCCGGTTTTCCCGATTCCATCTCTTGCAAGTCCGAGGAACCAACTCCTCATGTTCCTTATCTTTCCTCATCAGAGTCTCCTCTTCGTGAAGAAAATAAATATTCCCTTCTATTTTTTGAAAACCCCCTTTATAACTTTCCACAAACAACGATGGCAGCCGCCGGAGGAGGAGGTGGAGGGTTTATAGGAGGAGGCAGAGGGTTTATCGGAGGAGGAGGGGGAGGAGTCCCTTTAGGGGGAGGTGGAGGTGTCCCTCTAGGAGGAGGTGGAGTTCAAGGACCTACCCCCCCTCCCAGATTTTTTGCAAAAGTCACAGCCCGATATGCTCCCTTAGTGTTGCCCGTTCCCCTACATGATCTTCCAGAAAACTACATAAAAATTTTACCGAAATTCACCGGTGAAGGGGATCTGACTGCAGCCGAACATATTAATTTTTTCGACCAATTTGCAGATGTCTTTGGTATCGGGAACGAGGATGTCTATTCTAGCCTCCTTGTCCAAACTTTTGAGGGTCAGGTCCGGGCTTGGTTTCGGAGCCTACCCGCAGCCTCTATCCTGTCATATGACGCTTTGGAAGATGCTTTCCTCAGAAAATGGGGTGAGCGAAAAGATCATCTCTATTATATAACCGAATTTGGGTCTTTGAAGAAGAAGAACTCAGAAACAGTCATGGAATTCATTCAGAGATTCAAAAAGCTGTACAATAAAATTCTAGCTGAGGTCAAACCATCCCAACCAACGACCAAAGTGACTTTTTTCGGCGCTTTCGAGCCGGATTTCACACTACTTTTGTGAGAGAGAAGGCGAGCCACCTTAAACCATATGCAGGACGATGCGATAGAAAAAGAGTCTAACATGATGGCTTCGGGTAAGCTTAAAGCTAGAGTAGAGACTGGAAACCGAGAGACCAAGCACTTTAGAGAACAAGTAGGCCCTTCAAGGTCCAATAGATCCTCAGACGATAGGGTGGACGATATGGCTAGAGTGATTAAAGAGTTGTCAAATAAAATAGACGGAATGGAACTCGAACAGGCTAAGGCTGACTCTTACCCCAAAAAATATTTCAAGAGGAACCCAAACCCCTCGAACCAATAAAGACCAATAAAAAAGGAAGATCAAAAAATACAAGATCCCTTAAAGAATGAAAATTTTATAGGAGCTAACGATTTTCAAGACTTCGAGGACTCAGATAATGATGTCACTAACTTCGATGATGAATGTACTCAACCATATCTAACTCGCGAAGACTATGAAAAGTCTCTAAATATGCCGAAAACGTCAAATGAGAATGAAGAGGGTGATCACACTGAGAACTGTGAGTCCCAACCAGAAACTGAGATAATGATGGTTGAGTTTCAACCAAGATACAACCTGAGATCTAAGAGTAAGCCTACCTCAATGACTCAACCTAAGAAAATCCTTTAGAGAGGTCAAGCTTACGAGCCTCCTTCGGATGAGACTTTACCACCCAACAACAAAACTAAATGAGTAAGTGTTCAAGAGTCTGAGGTGGAAAAAGTTGGAATTCAAACACCAAGAACCGAACCCGTAAACAAAGCTACGTCTTCGACTAGGACCATGAGAGATAAAGCTATCCAGACAAATAAGTCAGAAAGAAAAAAATTGAACGTCTCAACTGGAGAAAAAGATAGAGTGAGCGGAGCTTTCAGTTTCTAAAATGAGTTGAACAAAATTAAGATACCAATCCCTTTGGTGGAATTAGCGAAAAACCCCAGTTATCGCAAACAAATTTCCAAAATGATAGGTGTCCCTGAGCTAGAAATCCAGTCTGATGTTATAAACTTAGAAGATGATAGACCTAACATCACCTTTGGTCCCCATTTTGAAGGGTCCAAAGACAACATCGCTCCCTTTTATATCACCCTGAACGTATATGACCAGTTGTTGCATAACTGTATGCTGGACTCCGGAGCTTCCCATAATGTGATGCCCAAGATTATAATGGAAAAGTTGGGTCTCTAGATCACAAGACCTTATGGAAATCTGTACTCTTTTGACTCAAGAAAGGTTAAATGTATGGGCATGATAAAAGATCTGGTGGTTACCCTGGCACAGGTCACAGTTAAGAGTATCTTGATGGATGTGGTTATCGCCGATATTCCCCCTAAGTATGGCATGATGTTATCTAGGTCATGGGGGGAAAGTTGGGGGTTTATCTTTAGTTAGACATGACTTATGCCACAATCCCTATGTTCGGTGGTCAGTTCACTCGTTTATACAGAGAAACAAGATTAGCATATACGGTCAGTGACCCTCAAAATCCGCACAACTTCCCTATTTACATTGCAGACCAGGATCTGGGAAATTGCATCTTGTCTTTTGATGATGGCCTAGATGGTTTGCTGGAGGAAATCGATACAAAGCAAGAAGATTCAAACCCCATGAAAGAAGATTTGTGTAATACTGTTGTCTGGAAAATGTATTTTGACGGTGCTTCGTCTTCTGAAGGGGCAGGTGCTGGAGTGCTTTTGGTGGCACCTAAAGGTAAGTTCATTGTCCCTTTCTCCTATCGTTTGCACTAGGACATAGATTACACTAATAATGTTTGCGAGTATGAAGCATTGATCTTAGGATTAGAGGCTGCCAAAAAGATAAATATAAAATACTTGGAGGTCTATGGTGATGCAGAATTAATAGTAAAACAAGTAAACCGTCAGTACCTAGCCAGGCATCCCAGACTAAGAGCGTATAGAAATTGCATTTGGGATCTCGTGGAAATTTTTTTCTCATTGGTAAATATCCATTTTATCCCTCGCACAGAGAATTTACATGCTGATTCATTGGAAAAGGAAGCTTCAACCTTCTCTCCTCCCATGACCTTCAAACTAAAGTACCACATTGAAATCAGGTACAAACCTTCCATACCAGACAATATCTGACACTGGCAAGTCTTCGAAGACAATGAAAAAATTAATAAATTCCTTACAGCAGTAGGCGAATTCTTAGAAACTCACGCTGACCAAGAAAACCAGAATGACTTCATGTGGATCATGCAAGAAGGAGAGGAATCTGAAGTTTTCCGAGAAAAAATTACGAATCATCATATGTTGTTCCTTAAAAGCAATCAGATTCCCAAAGGATTGATTCCTTTGGAAAGAATTTTTTATCAGAACGATGTACCTGTAAAGTCCACTTTGCAACCTCAGCGAGAAGAGGTGGAGGACTGTGATATAGGAACTGAAAAAGAACCCTGGATGGTAAAAATATCGAAATTCCTCCCTCCCAAAGAGAAAGTGAAGTACAAAGACTTACTCAAACAATATAAGGATGTTTTCGCTTGGTCCTATGATGAATTGAAAACGTATGACACTTCCATTATTGATCACAGGATACCTTTTAAGCCTGGGGTCAAATCGTTTAGGAAAAATATTAGGAAAATTAAGCCCATTTTGCTACCCATGATAGAAAAGGAAGTTAAGAACCTCTTAGACGTGAAAATAATCGTCCCTCTGAGATAATCAGATTGGGTAGCTAACCTAGTCCCATTCAGGAAAAAGAATGGGGAAATCAGACTGTGTGTGGATTTTCGAAACTTAAACAAGTCATCTCTCAAAGATAATTACCCGCTGCCCAAGATGGACCATGTTTTAGAAAAGGTCGTCAGAGCTAATCGAATGTCTATGATAGATGGTTTTTCTGGTTATAATCAAATCGCTATGAACAAACAAGACAGGGAAAAAATTGCTTTCACCACACCCTGGGGCACTTTCATGTATGACAAAATGCCTTTTGGTTTGATGAATGCAGGGGCCACTTTCCAAAGAGCTATGGACATCGCTTTCGTAGGAGAAAGGGACAAGTTCGTAGTTATTTACCTTGATGATCTGACGGTTTTTTCTAAAACTGATGAAAAACATTTGATGCATCTAAGACAGACGTTCAAAAAGTGTCGAAGGTTTGGTCTATCCCTGAACCCAAAGAAATCACATTTCGCTATGCGGGAAGGTAAACTTCTGGGCCATGTCGTATCCAAGGAGGGAATCAGGATCGATCCTAAGAGGATTTAAGCGATAGATACTATCACTATCCTAAGAAATATAAGAGAAATTCAATCATTCTTAGGAAAGATAAATTTTCTACGAAGGTTCATTCCCAATTTCGTTGAGATTGTCAAACTGATTTCAGGAATGTTGAATAAGGATAGCGGGGTAAACTAGACCACCGAGGCCAGGGCATCGTTCACACATATTAAAAAAGTTATAAGCGAGGCACCTTTGTTAGCAAGTCTGGATTATCTGAAAGATTTTCTCATCTTCTCTTTTTCTTGTGAACATACCATCGCCGTGGTACTCTTGCAGAGAAATGAAGAGGGTTTCGAACAGCCGATAGCGCTTTTTAGCAAAAGCCTCAGAGATGCAGAAATGAAATATGACATAATAGAAAAACAAGCATATGCAATGGTAAAAGCATTGAAGGCATTTAGAACCTATGTGCCCACCAGTTCTGTAAAATACATATTGGTACAACCAGACAGTGATGGAAAAAGAGGGAGATGGCTCGCTAAAATATAAGAGTTCGATTTGGAAGTCAAGCCGACTAAATTGATAAAGGGGCAGGGTCTGGCCAAACTCTTGGCCGAGTCAAACTTTAGAGCTCTTGATATTAATTGCCTGCATGAAGAAGACGGAGACACACACCTGCATGAGCCGGATGACCAAATAGATCCAAGTAAGGTCAAGGAAAAGTTCATATCGTCAGGCTGGTATAAAGACATAGTGTTCTACTTGTTGAACCTAAAATTCCCAAATAAACTATCACCAGCCAAATGCAGAAATTTAAAACTCCATGCTGTGAAATATTGCATCGCCGAAAATTGACTATACTAGAAGGACCCACTCGGGTTCCTGCTAGTCTATTTGGTCAAGTCAGAAACACCATGGGTTATAGAGGAATTTCATGAAGGAGTCTGTGGAGGACACCATGCATGGAGAGCCACAACCTACAAGATCTTGAGGGTCAGATACTATTGGCCGAAATTATTTTCAGACGCCAATGCCAAAGTACGTGCGTGCAACCCTTGTCAAATATTTGCTGGTAAACAGAAGCTCCCTGCACTGCCACTCGTATGAACTATCACCAACCAAATGAAAAACTTTAAAACTCCATGCTGTGAAATATTGCATCATCGAAAATCGGCTATACTGGAAGGACCCACTCGGGTTCCTGCTAGTCTGTTTGGTCGATTCAGAAAAACCACGGGTTATAGAGGAATTTCGTGAAGGAGTCTACGGAGGACACCATGCATGGAGAGCCACAGCCTACAAGATCTTAACGGCTGGATACTATTCGTTGAAATTATTTTCAGACGTCAATGCCAAAGTACGTGCGTGCAACCCTTGTCAAATATTCGCTGGTAAACAGAAGCTCCCTACACTGCCACTCATTCCAGTCAAAGTTGAAGCTCCATTTCAACAATGGGGACTAGACTACATAGGGGAAATTAATCTGCATTCCAGTGCTCAGCATAGGTGGATCTTAACAGCCATGGATTATTTTACTAAATGGGTGGTGTTGTTCCTGAGTCTGTACTAAGGCTTAGAGTACAGTGTCAAGGCATCTGAAAGTGTGTAAAAGATGCATACGAAGATAAAGTCACCTTCTGTATAGGAAACTAATGAAGGTTTCTACGTTCTAACTGTCTAGCTTCCAACTGTTCCTGGGTAGTAATATCTTGTTCGATGGCTGCCCATGAACGTTCCAATTACTCCCGGGTGTTCGCAGTTTTAAGAATTGTGTCAAAAAGATTTAAAGCGATATGTATTTGATTAGCTAGCCCAGGTTGAATATTTGGTTGAATTGCTGCGGGGACAGTCATTGAGGAACAATACAAGTATGAAATGATTTAACTAGAGAATTCAACGCTATTCAATTCGGTCGAAGTGAAGAGAAACCTTTGCATGAAGAATGAAATAAAAACGCAAACTAAAGGCCCTTTCCCATAACTGTGTTATTTTCAATAAAAAGATGTGGGATGAGAGAAAAACGTTTAGCTGTAGACAATGTAAGGTTCCTGTAAATAGGGAACTCGCACATACATAGAAGAAGAAACTAACACAGACATAATTGATATAGTGTAAATAAATATATGATTCTGTAAATGCAAATTGGTCTTACACCCGCTAAAAGCTGGTGCAGAGGAAAGACAAGAGACAATTATAGAAAGATAAAATCCCTCTCACTATAGTAGTGGTCGTACTAAATTATAGTGGTACACATCAATTATGTAGAGCAAAATGAAAAGAAACAAATAACATAATGAAACAAACTTGCAACACAATCATGACGGAATTAGGAATCTCCAAATTTGCTTGTATTAACTTCCTTCATGCCAAAAAACTCTATTAGAATTTGATCCCAAAAAGTCTAGCCCTTGGTTCTTCTTCTAGTGATCTATTTATACAAATTTGTCCTTCCCTATTCCTATTTTCAAAAAAGTGCCAACTGCTTGATTTTACGTGACTTAGTGCATATTATACATCTATCCATAAACTGGATACAAGTTGTGAAAGTTCCGCTTGGCAGCTGTGAGGAGTGAAAACACTCCATCTCTTCTACTTTATTTTCAAAAAGGGCCAGGTGCTTGTCTTTGCATAGACTCAGTGCATATCCTACATCTGTCCATGAATTGGGATACAAGCTGTGACGGCTCTGCTTGACAAATGGCTCCGGAAAAGTAGCAATATTGGGCTAATTGCGGAAGTTTGTTCCCCATATGTGCATCAACCATATCAAGGGCGCCGAGTTGCAAGCTGGGCTGAATCAAATGTCCATCAATTTGAGCCATGTCTACCTTGTCTATCTTAGAGATCTCTGCTAAATTTGTCTCATTTTTCTCCTTCATGTCGAGGGAGACCCGCTCTATATTCATCTGCCTTAGAATTTCTGTGTCACCCCCACTTTCCATCCCCAACAGTTCACCATTTATGGCTTTGAAAGCTTCTTCTAGTGAATTTGTCACTTTTTGAGCCTGCTCCTTTCTTAAAGTAATATCATGCTCCCAATTTTTTAACAAAATATTACCCCTAGTCTGTTCAACAATGGTGAGCCTGAGAGACCCTGCTGAAAACCTACTGTTGGTGGCTTTTACTGCTTCTTGGAAGGCTATCCGAGCAGCTTCTGCGTTTCTTTCCTTGACGATCAAATTCTCAGAAATCTGATGCATTAACAGGCAATCTCCTTGAAATTCCCCTACTTTGCTTAGCAAACTCTGTTGAGCAGAAGAGATCCTGCTCTGAATGTCGATCGCTCAGGATTTAACAATATCGATGTCGATCACATTGCTTCCTGCGACCTCTAACTGAGCCTGTAACTGTGTGATCGTATCCCTCTGCTGGCCCAACTGCACTCGACCCTCTCGGATCACTGAGTTTGCTTGTTACAGCTTGGTTTTGAGGACTTCGATCTCTTTCTTATCGGCCAATTAGGCCAGCTCTATTGCTCCACTCGCTTGGCTCTTAGCATCTTCCACAGCTGAAGCTACTCGGGCTTCAAGAGTCTTGATCAATCAATTTTTTCTTTTGAGCTGATTTTTCAACATCGCAACTGAGAATTGGTTCGTTGACGCATAAGCTCCCAACGTCCCTGCTATCTCTGTTGCGAATTCATCACTCTTCTTGTTTTATCCATCTGCCATTATTTTGAATTTTTTAATAGTGGACTCTCCCTCCTGATAATATTCCCACTTTACTACGGCTTTTCTCTTTCTGTCAAAAAAGAACTCATTAGGGGGGAGTTCCTCTTCCCTTATAGGCCTCATCTCTTCACCAAATATCCATCCCTCGCTAACTTCTCCCTGTGCCGACTGCAAGGGTGTGACAGAGGTGATGGGTTGTCCGATCTGCTTCGTCGCCTTTCCAGGTGTGATGAGTGAGTCCTGCTCTTTCGGAAGATCGGAGGTCTTCGTCTCTGTCCCTGTCTTTGGATTCTAAGTTTCAGGTGGGTCGGTGTTTTTCACTTCCATCTTTGGACCATGTTCCTTGGGTGGGTTAGTAGTCCCTTCTTCTATTTCGGGATTCTTTTCCTGCTTGGGACTCTTCTCCTGCTCGAGATTCTTCTCTTGCTCAGGGCTCTTCTCCTGCTCGGGATTATTCTCTTGCTCAGGATTCTTCTCCTATTCCCCTTCCTGACATTTTTAGGGGTTAGAAGTTTGCCCCTCAGAAGTTTCGGCCTCCTTTTCTTTATCTTTGGAAAGTCCTAAACCTCCCAGCACCATGGGGAGACATCTTTTCCTGTGTTCCTGAAATGTTAAAACAGAGGCCCTATCTTTGGGTGCTAGAGATCTGATTCGAAATTGCACTTCCGAATAGGACCTCGCCCCTCAGAAAACATCATCCGAGGGAAAACACTCGTGCTCAAACCTCTTTAATCCGCAATTCCCCAAATGGGTGCTTACAATTCTCTGCGGATCATGCTTTTTGTACTCAATAGAGACTAGGCTCAAGTCTTCTAATGTTGCAGCTTCAGCCTTAGCATGTCTGAAATCTAATAAGGAATAGGAATTAAGCCGAACAGGGAAAAACGGCCATACCTTCTTTGATGACGCTTTGAGCTCTTTACTCACTCCGTCGATTACTGTTTGTCACGCAATCTCACGATAGGATAGCTTGTCGGGGATAAAAAGAGCTAGCGCCAGAGGAGGGACAGCTGCTCCGAAAACTCTAAAATAGGAGAATTCTTCTTCGACATACCAATCCGCGATATTTCTTGGATTCGCAGAAATGCTATCGGAGATGTGGGGTGGAAAAAGACCAAAAATGGCGACGTGTAGGGGCACTATCACCCAGTTGAAAATCTCATAATTAAATTCATTTGCGTTATTTTCCCACAGCTTGTTGTGGTACTCATGCACAGTTTTTTCTTTGGTTGGACTCCAATCCCAAATCATCAAAGGAAAAGGTGTCATGAAGCATATTGCGTCCATGATATACGCGGACATGAAGAATCCAGATGGTCTCCCGGCTGCTTTTTTCTCCTAGTACTCAGTGACTCTGTTGAACAAACTGTCGGAGAGCATCTTAGCCCAATTAAATGAGAAACCTTCCGCTACCCGAGAGATGAGAGGTACCCACTGAATGTAGGAATGGGCGGTATCTTCCCATCCGAAAAGCCGACAAGTCATCATCGCCACATACATATACTGTGGCTCCAATAAAGAAATTTAATACACACCTTTGTCATTCTCTCTGAATATTGCGGAACGCGAGACCCACTCTTTAATCAAACTAGGCATGGTTTTATCATATTCCTCGCATTCCTTCTTTTTGAATTCCTCCAGGAATTCTTTTCCATATGTATATTCAAAATTTGTTGGGAGCTTATACATAAATTGGATATTCTCTGGTCTGAAAGTCCTGACCATGTTCCGTCGGTCATTTATGATGGATCTGGTGGGTAAGCCGACGTGATCCACTGCCCATCTGATCATGTCGTAGTATGGGAGCAACCGAGGTCTGGTTGCAACCAGGTGCATCCCCGACTGAACAATTGTCTTATATTTAGTGTTCAGATCATCCTTTTCAAATTCATTATCATCGGAGTCTGAGTAGTTAACCAAATTGATTTGCAGAATGTCTGAAACAAACGACCAGGTGGGTACTGAGCCGCCAGTCTGAGGCAAAGTATCTGAGACATTGTCTGGACCCTGCGCTGCAACCTCGACATTCGCTTTCGCTGCTCTCCTTGGAGCCATGGATGACGCTTGCTTTTTTGCTCTTCTGCAATAGACCTGTGTATACATGCGGAAATGAGTTCCCTCGGAGAAAGGTGAGCTCTGTGCGCTTATGAGAAATGTTAAAAATAGAATGAAACTCTCGTATATATTTGAAACTCCTGTAGCCTTGAAATAATTCTGTCAAATCTTAAATAAAACCATGTTTATTTTAAAAATCCAATCTGATTTATTCGTGGATTTTACCCTAATTCTTCATTAATTCCATCAATGTTCGACGGCTTGACAGGGAGTCGGGGTATGGAGAGCAGTAGGTGCTTTGGGAAATGCACAAACCTCGATGCGCGGGACAGGACATACTTCATTTTATTTTTTAAAATTTCAAATTTAGCAATGTTAACCATTTTCTCGCTTATCGCTGTATCGTGGACTTCTTTCCAACAATTTCAATCTCTAACTCGCGAGACTGCGAGGGCCAATTTGGATTTGATTAATAGTAATCATGATTTGGAGAGTCAATAATTGTATAATTAATCTATTCGCCATATCGCGATTTTGGGAATTCGAGGACAAACCTTTGGGAGAATGATATGCCGAGTCACGATATCGCGATGTGGCGATAATTAAGGCTCAAATTAAGAGAAGGAAATCATAGATTAAGCGACTAATTAATCTCGCTATAATTATGTCGCTACTTCGTGAATCGGAGTTTTGGGCACCTTAACTCGATGAAAGGAAGTGCTGAGTGACGATGTGCCGAGAACTAAATTTAACCATGGTTAGTTTTTTACCTTTGGTCCTTAACCAATGTTATGACAAAAGTTATCGCGTTCTCGACTCTCGGGGCTGGAAAAACAAAATCGCGGGTCTGACGGATGCTGAGGCGCGAAACCCCGATGACGTATAATCATGGGTTAAAGGTTTTATCCTGGTTAATGCCTTGGACGAAATTTAGAACCGAGTTCGCATTTTCGCGACTCAGGACTTGTGAATTCAAGAAATAAAGTATCTGACTTGCGAGACCCCGAAATAAAGAAAAAAAGAACAAACATATTTGCAAAAAATGGACCTTTTTTGAAAGTGACAAAGAATTTCTATTCATGGGACAAGATTTCAGAGCTTTATGATTTCGGAAGGAGGAGAAAAGCAACTTTAGATCTCAAATATCAAAAAATTGAAAATTGAGCTAGGTGAAAAACAAGGGCGGCTCCAACATAGGCTCCAACTAGGGATCTCGCTTCCTTGTGAGGCGGGAAGAACAGTAGACCAGGTGCCAAAATTGGGTAAATGGAGTCATAGGCTAAAGTAAACAGAAAACATTCAAGGAAAAAGATAGAAGTGGGGGAGAAAATTTTCGCTTGGTACCCCAGAATTTTTTTTGAACTCAGATACTCTTTCCAAACATGGCTGAAGTCACTTTCGCAATTTTCCCTCTCTCACTACTAAGTTTGGGGAACGCTTTAAGACAGTCGTAACGGTCCTAGGATATTCAACAGGTCTTTTGATTCTCATCTTGCATCAAAAGAATGATATTATATAACTTTAAAAAAGGGGAAGTCCCATCAGAATTTGGGGAAATGATCAGGTTTTTAGAAAGCGTTGATTACTAGAGTAAATTGATGTTTATGTATAACATCCTTACAGATCCCTCAGACATTTCTTCACTGCTAGCGAGCCTGTTCAGTACCCCAGTGAAGTTGTCTGACCCCTTTTTACTGAATTTCTTTTCACCACTTCGGAAAATATTTATGTGTTTAAACGCTAAGATGAGGGAAATCATTTCTGAATTTCCTTTCATCGTATTAATGGACTAGGTGGGGGAAATCATTTATGAATTTCCTTTCACCACCTGTCTTAGTATTTACTTTTTAAAACACAAAGATGGGAGCAATCAGTTTATATCAGGGCTGAGATCTGTGTAATATTTTTTATCAGAGGTCTGTCAACTTATTTTGATTACTCAGTATCAACCTTCCTTTGACCCTCACAAGACCTTTAGTTCTTAGGGAGACAGGGGAGAATAAATAAAACTTTAAGGGACATCATGTTCAAGCAAGCTTTGATTTTTTCAACACTGTTAAAAAACCTAGGAAAGTTAAGATCACTATAAACGTTCCTTAACTAAGCAGAAGATCAAGTAGTTGTGAGGACCATCTTTCTTATTAAGATCTGTTCTGAAATCCCTGAGGCTTTAAAACAAAAAACTTTCACTCGTTTGCAAAAACTTGGGAAGATAGTGACTTGCTAAAGTTAGGCCCAAACATAGATAGAAAACAAGGCAGCAATTCAATGACTTAATATACAAGAGGCCACAATGGTTCGGGATTGGTTTTCGAACATATTTGGGAGAAAAAATTATGACTGACTGTTTTTGGGTTTAATTTATTCCAATTTAGTTGGAAGATTATAAAGCCAAAAATAATCCTGTTACCTAATCCTTTTATATTGTAATTTGAACAATATTACCTTAGATTGTTAAAACAACCTTTTATGACCTGAGTATTGAAAAAAGCTTACCTCTGTCTTTTCTTTTCAATTTCTTTATGAGTTACGAATTATCTTATGTATCACCTGTTTTATGTCGTCCTATTCCCCACATCGATCTATACCTTATTTCTTCAGCTAGTTTCATCTGTAGCTAGACTCCTGCAAAAAAAAACAAATACGAATTTGATTTTAATGTGTTGAAAATTTAGGAAGAAAAACCAAAAATTGAAAATAAATGCTTGAGCAAAAGACATAAATATGTACAAAAACTTATAATAAAATTTATTTATTTACAATTATATATATACAATTTCTTATTTTTCATTTTATTTCATTTCCTTTTTCATCCGACGACTGTCAAGTCATGTAGTGCTTTAGATATCGCCCATTGACAGGGGCGCTGAGAACTTCTCCATCAATATTTTCCAGGAGAAAGGAATTTTGTCCTTCTGGAGCCGAGACCCTGAATGGTCCATACCAAAGGTGGTCAAACTTGCCATGTTTCACGGCTTCTTCCCTTCTCGCATCCCATCTTAACACTAAATCACCCGGGAAGAACTCTCTGTCCTTTTATTTGAGATCGAACAATGCTTTCATATCGTCTTGGTATCTCTGCATTCTCTCATCAACCTCCACTCTGAGCTGTTGAACCTCAATCAGTTGGTTAATTCTTCTGGTTATATGATTGGGCTCTTCGTTTTGATCCTGGCATAATTTCATCACTGGCAATGCTAAGTTTATAGGCAGAATCGCCTCGGTCCCATATACCATTTGAAACGGCGAAATGCTGATAGAACTTTTAGTGCTGATGCGGTTTGCCCACAACGCGTGCTTTAAATATACATGCCAGGATCTCTTGTTTTCGTTTAGTACCTTTTTTATTATGCTTACGAGGCTCTTATTAGATGATTCAACCATCCCATTTCCCTGAGGGTAATAAGCAGTGGAATGGCCGAGAACGATACTGTACTTCTGGCAGAAGTCGATCATAGCCATGGACTTGAAGGACTGGGCGTTGTCGGTAACAATCTTTCGTGGACACCCGAATCTTGATAAGATGTTATCTTCCAAGAAGTTGATCACCACCAAGTCTGTTGCTCTTTTGGTTGGAATTGCTTCCACCCACTTGGTAAAATAATCTGTGGCCGTTAAGATCCACTTATGCTGAGCACTGGAATGGGGATTAATTTCTCCTATGAAGTCTAATCCCCATTGTTGAAATGGGGCTTCAGTTTTGACTGGGACGAGTGGTAGTGCAGGGAGTTTTTGCTTACCAACGAATATTTGACATGAGTAACAGGCACGTACTTTAGCATTAACGTCTGAAAATAGTTTCGGCCAATAGTACCCAGCCCTCAAGATCTTGTAGGCGGTGGCTCTCCATGCATGATGTCCCCCACAGATTCCTTCATGAAACTCTTCTATAACTCGCGGAGTTTCAGACTCAACTAGACAGACCAGTAAAAACCGGAGTGGATCCTTCCAGTATAGTTGATTTTCGGAGATGCAATGTTTTACAGCATGAAGTTTTAAAGTTCTGTATTTAGCTAGTGTTAGTCCATCTGGACATTTCAGGTTTAACAAGTAGAAGAGTATATCTTTATACCAGCCTGACGATACAAATTTTTCTTCAACTTTGCTTGGATATGTCTAGTCATCCAGCTCTTGCAAATGTGCGTCTCCATCTTCCCCTTGTAGGCAATTGATGTCAAGAGCTCTAAGGTTTGACTCAGCCAAGAGTTTGGCCAGACCCTTTCCTTTTATTAATTTAGTTGGCTTGATTTCCAGATCAAATTCTTGTATTTTAGCGAGCCAACGCCCTCGTTTTCCATCTCTATCCGGCTATACCAATATATCCTTCACAACACTGGTTGGTACGTACGCGATAATTTTTGAATGCAGAACGTAAGTTCTGAATGCTTTTAGCGCTTTCACCATTGCGTACGCATATTTTTATATTATATCATACTTTAGTTCGGCGTCCCTAAGGCTCTTGCTAAAAAATGCGATCGGGTGTTCAAAACCTTCATCATCTTTTTGTAGCAATACCGCGACGATAGTATGTTGAGAAGCGAATGAGAAAATGAGGAAATCTTTCAAGTAATCCGGGCTTGTTAACACAGGTGCCTCGCTGATGACTGTTTTAATACACTCGAACGACGCTTTAGCCTCGGTTGTCCACTTTACTCTGCTATCTTTCTTCAACATTCCTGTGATCAATTTGACAATCTCAGCAAAATTTGGCATAAACCTTCGTAAAAAATTTATTGTACCTAAGTGTTATCCACAATTTTGGTCATTGTGATGATGTTATGATAATGTCATGATGATGAAATATCAAGCTCTTCCATACGAACATTTTCCTGAGAAAGGTTACACTTATCAGTTTGCAAAAATCATATTTTAAAGATAGTTCGCACGCTGCATATATACTCTCCTGCGAGAATGCTTGATTCTCGCAGGCTACTCTCATTTGGGGTGCGAACTTCTCGCACTGTATTCAAGGCTAAGGTGCAAACATGATCTTAAAGAAGGAAAATGGATAAGTTCTCGATCCTTCTAGAAGGGAATCTTCTAGAAGGATGAGTTGGCTTTAGAATGGTTGGCAAAATACTGACTTTCCAGATATATTGGGATCATTCCCTATCCAAGTAACTAATATATCTTCTCCTATATATTAAGGAGATGGCTCATGGAAAAAGTTAAGCATGAGCAAGCTAGAAAGAGATTGATTGGAGAATTGTTAGAAGCCTGTATGGAGAACTGATGCTACAACACCAAGAGACTACAGCAAGGTCATTACAAGTGGTTTATTTTCTTCATGCATGAGCAAGTGTGTGTGTCAGAGCTAGGAGCCATCGAAAGGAGACCTACGACATCAAGGCTCAGGTTGTAAGTTTCTCTTTCAATTAATCAATACAGTAATATGTCCCTTTCCCATAAAGATGATGTCACTTTATTACATGATTCCTTGATCACATGTATAGACTAGCTATTGAATATATTAATCTACATTTACTTTGATTGGTTTGTTTTGTCATGATTTGAATGGATCAAGAGCATCGGAGCAAAGCTTGGAACAACAGAGACTTAGGAAAGCGTTCATAAGGTATGTCCATATTCCTTTATCTCTTAGTTCACTCAATAGGTTAGATCTAGGGAAAGAGTAGTATTATGTCCTATTTTGTTCTAGATCCAGGTGGATCTAGGGAGATCGATTCATGTCCACACTTACGGATTAATCCATAAACAAAATTGGTGACTCCACTGGGGATATCCCTTTGTCTTTTTGGTTTTTTTTAAATTTCCTGTGGCCATTTTCTCTATTAATATCATTCTCCTGAGTTGTTAGTCTCTGAGTCCTCAGGATACCCTAAGAGACCTTCTGGGTCTATAAGCCAACTTGGATTTTGCTTGCTTTTTCAAAAATTTTCATTAGTTCCAGGGATTCCCGCACTGTACCTATTGACAGCCTACGAGAACCTTGGAGGTTCGTATCCTGCTTATATCTTCCAGTGAAAACTGTTCTCATTCTGCATTGAAGTGGCCTACGAGAATTCTATATTCTCGCACTGTGTCCAAGGCTTGCCTGCTGGCAGATTTTGAAAAATTTTTGAAATCAAATTTTGACTTTATCAACAACTTAGATCTGTTGATTTACACCTTTTTTACATATTAGATCATTGGCTTACTTATCTTTTTCTTAGTTTGCTCTCTTGAATGGATCTAGGTTTTCAAGGTCTTTTCTTGCCTTTATAACTTGACTTTCAATTTCTGGATTTTATTGGCATTTTCAATCTCTTTGATTTCTGGGGTTGAGTATGTTGAGTTAGCTGAGAACCAGTGATTGGCAGAGAGTCAAGTGTTTGGTGTTTCTTGTTTTCTTATTGGTTCAAAAGCACATTTTTCATTTGCATTCAGGAACTCTTTTGGTTTGGTTTTGTTTTTACTATCATTGAAAGAAGTGACTGGGTTGTTTTGTTTGATTTAGTTTGATTTGATTTTCTTTTCTCATTAGTCAGAGCTCTTCTTGGAAAGTGAACGATTAGTTTTCTTTCAAGTTTTTGTTTTGTCATTTCGAAAACATTGTAAAATTAAATCTTAGAGCTTTGAAGTATTGAAAAAGACATTGAGAGATTGTTATTTAATAGTTGATTATTTGCATAGACATCTGAAAGGAAATTGCGCATTGCATTTGCATTGTAGTATTGAGATTGATTCGGAAAGTATTCTCTCTCTCCCGTAACTAGGATTCATGGAATGAAAAATATTATATTTCATCATTGTCCCTGCATTATTTGGGTCAGAGTCACATATCATGAGTTTCACTTCCGTTGCCTTTGAGTAATTAACAGCCTTTAAGAATATTGAGTAATATTAAAATCAATCTAGTAACTTTTCTAGGGATCTTTACACCAACATATTAGCTAGGCTAGTTCTTTGGAGTAGGAAGAGAGACACACTCTCCATAAGCTCAAAAACAAACAATAGTATCTTGAGTTAGGGAGTGTAAATTCCATTGGCAGCATATTGTCCTGGGATTCCCTTCTAACACAAGGGTTAAACACTAGGTCACATTGGTGTTGGCAGAGTTACTAACCTTGCTTTGTTGACATCGGTGTAGAGATTGCACGTATTACGGGGATCACTTTAAGGTATGCCCACAATTATGAGTGGAAGCCTTTGAGTTGGTTTTGGGCTTGATACCCTGCCCTTGCGTGTGGATCGGACTGACGACTATTCCCCCAGGATATACTGTTGTTTGTGGTGACCTTAGTGGCCTATCTCTCTAGGTTCTTACCCAAGGTGACTGTGGAGGGGAAAGTAACACCTGAGGGCACCCTGGAGGACTCTCCTCGTCCGGGTGAAATTCCCCTTGTTACTCTACCACACATGGACATAAGTGATGTCCCAGAAGTTTTTACACCACCTCCACAAGTAGCATCCACTGATCCTCTTGCTGAATTTAGAATTTCCAATACTATAGAGGATTATCACATTCATCGTGGTGAACGACCTTCGGGACGATTTCATCTTTCTGGAGAAACTCTTGCTATATCTTCTGAATCAATCGTTGGGCCTTCTCACGGTGTAGTAGGTCAATATCCTTTAGGGTCAGGTAATTTTCGACGAGTCTTGTTTGGTACTGAACCCCCTGTTTACGAACTCGTCAACCCTCCTGAGTCTCCCGAGCCAGAGACTACACCAGAGACTACCACATATAGTTTCGTCCTCCCTCCCGAGATGGCCCATCTCGTAAATACTACGAGTGTCCAAACCGAGATTCCGGCAGCTACTCTTGCCCCTATTAATACCCAGAGACCTCTTGAGGTTAACCCGAATTTACCCCCTGGTTACCACGCTTTGGATCCTTCGTTGAATGTTCCTCATCCAACACCTCCACAAACTCCAGTTGGTTCACCATGTGATCCTTAGTTTCCTAGACATCCTATTCCCTGTTTCATCCCGACACTCCCTCCTCAATTTTTTCCTTCTGGTAGCACTAATCCAACTGGCACTTTTCCGACTGTCGCACCTAACTTGCACATTCCTGTTGGTGGACAGGGTGGTACAGTTACTTTTCCTCTTCCCAGAAACAATGCAGTCACTGCACAACCGACAGTTGGCATACAAGTTCCGGGTGGAACTATACCCACGGCAGGGGGTCCAACCTCACCCTTTGGACAGAATATACCTCCTGAATTGGCCCAGTTTTCGACTCAACTTTTACAAAATCCTCCTCAGAGTACTGGGGGGCAGCAAGTTGTCCCTACAGTTGGCCAGCCTTACCCAGGGGTAACTAATCCTATTTGGGGAACGAATCAAACTACTCAACCCCAAGTCCCTGCTCAGACTCAAGGCACTACTCCTTGGGGTTATTATCCTATCCGCCCACCACCGAATCAACCAGGGACTTCCCTCTACGGGAAGTCTGCTTACGCTGCTACTGGTTTTCCGATGGGGATCCCACCCCAAAGCCACCAGTACCTGCAAGTAAACCGACAGTTGCCGTTTCTTGCTACCTTAGTTGCCAAATTTGTCTAGGATCCTGAATGATCCTATTCCTCACTCTCCTCAATGGCCTGCTATCCCTGCTAAACTTCCATCGGATATTCCGAAATTCGATGGCAAGCCAGGAGAGGACCCTAATAATCACGTCATGACCTTTCACTTATGGTGTTTGTCCAACTCTTTGATGGATGACTCCATTCATCTTCGTCTTTTTCAACGAACCCTTACCGGTTCGGCTGCGAAGTGGTACATTGAATTGCCATGAGGTTTCTTTTCTGACTTCAACACCTTGGCCATGGCCTTTTTCACGCATTACCAGTTACCGATCCGCTACGATACTAGGACCGAGATCCTAACATATTTCAAACAAAGGTACTCACATCTCAGATCACATACATGAGTGGAGACGTAGACGACGTCTCATCAAACTTGAACTCCCTAATCAGTTGCTGGCTAAATGGTTCACGAAGTCCTTCGTGAACGATATTGGTAAAGACATTGCTATGGGTGGTTTTGTAACAGAAGACCAGGCTATAGATAGAGATCGGTATCTTGATCTCGTTTATTCGCAAACGGGAACACTCTACTCTTTATTTCCCGAATTACCTCGTCCTGGTACTTCCAGTACTTCTATTGGTCCAGCTGCCTCGCATGCAGCTGATGGTGTGATTGGGACTGCTCATACCCATTCACATTCTGTTTCGACCACAACCCCTAAACCCACCTCTTCTAATGTTCAGAATGCCCCGTCTCCTGCTTCTTCCACCGGTAAAACCTCAAACGTGAACGCTATTCAATCTACACTGACCGATAAGAATAAGTCAAAGAAAGGGAGAGGCAAGAATAAGGGGGGTAAAAATAATAATCCCACCGAACCTACTACGAATACTCCTGTTTAAGAGCGGGACAAACATAAACTGCGGTACCGTTTTCTTATCTGCGGTGACGATCACTATACCAAAGATTGTCCTCGACGTGCCGAAGTTTCTGAGTTCCTTCAAGGAACACCCAAACCACCTGCCCTGGCAGTCTTGTCTCAACCTTTCCCGTCTCAACAACAGGCCTCATTGGTCATCCATGACCAACCTTCTACTTCATCCACATCATATGTTTTGATGTGCACCGGTGATTCTAAGAAGAATGACGTTGCCATTGCAACTAGAGCTAAAGACTATACTCCTTCTAAGGAGAAGATTGATGACTTACCTCCTGATCTAGTACAAGATTCTCTGTCGAATCCACCTACCAATGGTCCTCTTCATCTCGAAAGACCGAGTCTTGATACAGTCCTACGACCCCCTAAAGGTGTTGTTCACAAGTCGGCGTTCAATCCTCACGCTCGTGCGGCTCAGAACTACAATATTGTAGAATATCTGGCCCAAGCACCTTCAGCGATGTCCGCCCTTGAGGTCCTTCAGTCTTGTCCTGCGCAATGAAGGGCCCTGTTGAAAGCTATAGGTGGTATTGACCCTATGGATTTGAACTTGATAGTCTTTGACTTGGACAAACATGTTCCAAGGTTGCCTCCCCAACTTGATTTTCAAATACAAGTTATTGTCGCTGACAAGAGC
The DNA here is from genome assembly GCA_009831015.1 of Picea engelmannii. NCBI lineage: Eukaryota > Viridiplantae > Streptophyta > Pinopsida > Pinales > Pinaceae > Picea > Picea engelmannii. Next base: position 56,785 of record ML813291.1, on the reverse strand, counting down.
ATTTGTCGGACAGTGGTTGATGAGGGGGCCTCTACATGTGTAATGTCTCTTGCTTGTTGGAAAGCCATTGGCTCTCCTCCATTGACAGAATCACAGAATACTCTGAAATCATTTAATGGCTCTAGTTTTAAGCCTTATGGCATTATTTCCTCATTGTCTGTCACTCTTGAAGGTAAGACCGTCCAAATTGAAGTCGAGGTTTTCAATTCTCACTTAGATTATAATCTTCTTCTTGGACGTAGCTGGGTAGATTCCATGCGCGCTGTTGTGTCAACCCTTTTTCGGGTCTTGCGATTTCCTCACTGGGGAAGAGTGGTTACAGTGGATCAGCTTACCTTCTTTAATTCTGATACTTGTACGGGGAATGTACCATTCATAGCTAAAACCCCACCGGGCTACGAGAATGTTGGAGTCGGTCTCTTGAAAGATTCTTCGTTAATGGGTACTTTTCCCATACCACCACCACCCAATATTTTATGCTCGTCAGTTGCTTCGATTAATATGATCTCTGTTGTTCCTCATGAACTTCCCACGTCTTTTGACCCATGTATAGTCCCAAATCCAGGAGATCATGCTCGTTACAATGATGCTATGCCGTTAAGTCCGATTGAGTCTGCTTATCAAGCGATTCAATCAGAAACCTATTTTACATCCTCTCCAGAGGAGTTGTCTCCTGATCCCTTCCGCGTTGTCTTTCCCACTGACGAGATGGTCATGTCCGTCATGGCCGGTGTGCCTTGGGATGATGGACATCATCATTCCATTCTGTTTCTGGAACAACACACTCTGGAAAATTATCAACAGATTTCGACTCCGTCGACCGTTGTTGTCACCATGACCATTCCTGGATCTACACGTGAAGTGTTTGCAGAAGGGAACTTAAGTAATATTTCTCCTATGATTCCCGTTGATATTTCAGTGAAACCTGGAATAGTAGAAAATGTTCACATTGGAGATTTGTGTTCTCCAGAGGAAATTGTCACTTATACTGCGTTATTCAAGGAATTTTGTGATATCTTTGCCTGGAGTTATGAAGAGATGCCAGGTATCGACCCATCTATCATCGTGCATGAGATAAAAACGTACCCTGGAGCCAAACCAGTACAACAGCGCCTCCGTCCTGTCCATCCACGCAAAGCGGCAACCATTAAACTCGAAGTTGAAAAACTTCTTAAAGCCGGTTTTATTTACCCCGTGGCTTTGACAGAATGGGTTTCTAACCTTGTACCCATCGATAAGAAAGGTGGGAGTATATGTGTTTGTGTCGATTATCAGGACATTAACAAAGCTTTTCCGAAAGACAACTTTCCGACCCCTTTTTTCGACCAGATCGTAGATGACTGTGCCAGTAGTGAGATCTTTTCCCTCATGGATGGATTTTCCGGTTACAACCAGATTAATATCGCTCCCGAGGATCAACATAAAACCACTTTTATTTGTCCTTAGGGTACTTTCGCCTACAGAAAACTTTCGTTCGGTCTAAAGAACGCAGGTGCCACGTTTCAACGTGCGATGTCTTATGCATTTCATGATATTAAGCATATCGTTCAACCTTATTTGGATGATTTGTTGGCTCATTCATTGCGCCGGGTCGATCACCCTAATCATCTTTGAGAAATTTTATTCCGTTGTCGGTTCTATCGCATTCGTCTCAACCCACATAAATGTGTCTTTTGTGTAGAATCCAACCGTCTTCTCAGTTTCATTGTGTCACGTCAGGGGATCCGGGTAGATCCGATTAAGGTTGAGGCAATTCTCAATCTTCCTCCTCCTTCTTCACTGTGCCAGTTACAAAGTTTGCAGGGGAAAGCAAAATTTCTTCACCATTTCATTCCAAACTACGCTGAGATTACTCGTGGTTTCACACATCTTTTAAAGAAAGGTTCAGAGTTCGTTTGGGACAAAGTTGCCGACAATGCTTTCGAAGCTCTAAAATTGTCCCTTACAAAAGCTCCTCTTCTTTTTCCTCTGGATTATAGTAGGGATTACTTTCTTTATTTAGCAGCATCCGAGTATACCATCGGTATGGTCCTTGTTCAAGAGGATGATAGCCGCGATGAACATGTTATATATTACTTGAGTAGAAGTCTATCATTGACGAAAGTCAAGTACCAACATGTTGAGAAACTAGCTTTGGCTGCTGTTCAAGCAGTCCAACGATTTCGTCATTATATTCTTGCCAGAAAAACTACTGTGATTTCACATTGCAACCCCATGCAACACATATTAACACGTCAATTGCTGGAGGGCAAATACTCCAAATGGATAGTTATTCTCCAGGAGTTCGATTTGGAATTAGATCGCGCCACATCGAAGAAATCCTTGGTTTTTGCTGAGTTGATTTGTGATTTCCCCCACTCTGCCACGGAAAGTGTAGCAGTTGGTTCGTTACCTGACGAATCACTTTTCCCTATCAGTACATATGACATTTGGTACAGAGATATCATTATATATCTCCAAACTCAAAATTTTCGGCCCGCTTTGTCCGGTAATGAACGACGTCGGATACGTCATCAGGCTCGCCATTACATTATTCTTGGCGACACTCTTTACCGTCGTGACATTGACTCTATTTTTCGACGTTGTATGACCTTTGACGAAGCCGAGAAAGATTTAAATGACTGCCACTCGGGGGCATGTGGTGGTCATATGTCTAGGTATGCTACTGCCCAGAAAATCTTACGTGTAGGATACTTCTGGCCTTCTCTGTTCCATGATTGCATTACTGCTGTTCAGAAGTGTCATGCTTGCCAGACCTATCAACAGAAGATTTGGTCGCACCCCGCTCCCCTTCATCCTGTAGTCTCCGTAGGTCCTTTTTCTAAATGGGGCAT
>ML813290.1:118486-128702 GCA_009831015.1 Picea engelmannii | reverse complement strand
TTTTTTCACTCAACCTTTTTTCTATATTTCTCTTTTCCCAGCTGCCAAAATGTTAAAGAGTAGATTGCAAGAATACACACAGAACAATTCTTTGCCATTGCCCGTTAACGACACTGCAAATGACGGCGTGACAGTGAATGCTACAAAATATGATCCGCCTCAGCGATTTAAATACAAGAAGGAACCAGAGAACGCTGCAGCTCAGACAACGATTGAAGATTTGCTTAAGCAGGGATTAAATCTCCAGATTAAAGTAAGATTAACTCCTACCCAAATGCTCAATTTGTTTTTAGGGTTATGGTAAATGCTGTATCTGATTTATATGATTTCTTTTTATTTTTCTGCGAAGAACACTGCAACAGAAGTTTGAGACTGTATCCAGCTTGCTTCTGTATAGTATATACACAAATATGCCTTAAATCATTACCCAATAACCCAAACAATGTTTCCATTCTGTTCTGGGAAGTTCTCTGTTTTAGTGGGAAAATCATTATAAATTCCGATCACTATTTATTCATGATTACATTCAGTACTCCTTCGGCACAGTATGTGCCACAATAATATCTACACATCCTTATTTATTTATGATAAAATTCATCACTCCTTAGGCAGAGAGTATGTGCCACAGTGATATCTGAACAATTTTCTCTGCCACTTTGCTGAAGCATGGAGATGGCTTCTTGTTATACATCATACTATTTTTCTTTCCGGGTCAGTCTGATATGTTCTACTCATAGAATGGAAACTTTAGAGCACATGTAAATACCCGGGTCCTAGTTGAATCAACACGTCATAATGAGCTAGATGCAGTCAGTTCCATTTGACCAGAGGTCAAGTAGTGAATAGTCTTAGTATGTTCCCTCTAACACTGGAGCCTTTGTCAATCTGGTAAAGAGTTTGTTCATTTTGTTACCAAATCTAATGAGTTTGAATATGTTTGAATATTGTAAATTTCTTTACTTTACAGGAGACAAGATGGAACCAAAAAAACGCTGCATATGAAGCTTTGCTGCAAGACAAGAAAAGCTGCATATGAAGCAATTCTGTCAATTCACACCCAAGATTGTGAGTTGCTATAGATAGAAAACAAACTATTTGCAATCTCCTTAGTTATCTCTATGTAATTTGTAATATTGTTCATTTACTTATTTGCTTAAAAGTGCTGTTTAGATTTGTTGATGCCACTGATCCATTAATTTCTTTTTCAGGCAATTCATTTTCCTAGATTGAACTTTAGAATGAAAACAAACAAAACAATGAATTTGGACAATTTTTTTTCCTAGATTGAACTTCAGAATGAAAACAAACAAAACACTGAATTTGATCAATTGAATGAAGATTGCAATGTTACTAAGTCTGTATAGAAGATGCCTGCTGATAATTGTACATATAATAATCAGTTGTTTGTAGGAACGGATTCTCATTCAGCTAAAAAAAATAGTACAGAAGAATCAAATGTTGAGAATGCACATGCTCTTCCAGAAAAGATAAATGTGGATGACCCATGTGCATTTGGAGAGGGTTTAGAAAAATCAACTGTGGAGTATTTAGTTGAAATTCAAGCTTAAGCCAAATATAAATGATGCAAATACATGTTTAGTACCTGTAGAACAGCTTCAACAGGATCCTATATTGGTGGAACAACATGGATTGAAAGAGGAGAGGAGAGGCCTCTATCTAGATAAGGAGCATGGATTTAAATAGCTTGAAGGGAAGCATAAGACAGTCAAGAGGTTGTTTTAACAGAATCCATTGGCAAGAGGTTGATCACTAAATAACCTCTCTTATTGGTTGTTGGTTTTATTGTTATATTCTGATATTTTTTCAGGTTTGTTCTCTTGCTGATGAATTGATGAATAGACAAGCAAGGTCTTAATGTCAATTCAGCACTTAGGCATCTGTCACAATATTGTTGTCATATTGTGCTTATGGCATTGCCAACTTTACCCAATTATGTAAATAAATAACTGATTTGTTAGATTGACTCAGGAGGCCAGCTATAGATAGATGGACTATCTTTTGGACCCAAGTTGACAAGATTATTCTTCCTGGTCAAGACTTGTAGATGTTGATTACAATTTTTCTTCATTGTGTATACATATATGTATGAATGCTTATTGTACTGAGTAAATTTCATTGGACGCAAAAACTTCAAACGCTGGTCCTATAGGAGAGCTAAAAAATGAAAGTCTGTATCTTAATTATTCAAATGATCCATTATAATATAAGTCTGGATGGTTAATATTGTTGATTCTAATTCTAGTAAGACGTTTTCTGCCTCAATGAACATTGCAGCGTGTGCATCTTGTGGCTTTTATTTGTGATTGAAATGCTTTAGGATAAATTCTTGAAGTCCCTCTCTAAATCACCAAATGGTGCATGAAATAGGGACAATATATTTTAAAATAAAAATTCAAATATGTAGAATAATCTCTTAAATTTATATGCGTATTTACAACCATGACAGTCCTAAAATAATATTTAAATCAGTTCCAATGGCAACAATTTAGTAGAGAAGTCATATTTCCGGCTAAAGAAATTATCATTTTGAATTTACAAATTTAACTGACTCATGTCTCACGAGGCTTACAACAATAGCGATGGGTATTACAGTTACTTGTAGTCTGTGAATGTTGTTTTTGGAATCGGCAAAATACTCCAGAGGAGCTTTGCATAGAGACTTTGTTTGCTCCTTGTAGAGAGGAGGAAAACTTGCAACTAGTGGTTTAGGGATTTTTAATGATGCTTTTGTGTTTGCACTGTTTGAATGGATTTTGTGTTCAGCAAATTTCAATGCAGATTACTAAGGGTTGCCACTTGTTTTCAAGGTTGGGTTTGAGTCTTTTCTAAAAAGAATAAGAGGAGTGTTATCTGGCTAAAAATATCTTAGTGGTTTGACATTTGTGGACAAATATTCTCCTTGTTGAACTTGAACGAGTCCTCTCTAAAAAGAAATAAAAAGATTGTGATCTTGCTCCAAATGTCTTTAACTGGTTTGACCTTTGTTGAACTTGGATGTTCTTTATTTTTTTTTAAATGTTTTGACTTTTTCTTTTAAATAAAGTTTTACAATTATGATATTCTCTCGTCTGTGTAGGCCACATTTTCAAGCACATTATGCTTCATTCTTATATTATTGTTTAAATTATTTTTAATACAATCAATGATGGTTTGTTGGTTCAATTAACATGAGTTGTTATTACTCTTATCAAAGTTGAAGCCTCTCCAATAAATGTTTATATTTGTGTTCATACACATGTGCATTACTGCGTATATAGGTGGGATTGGGGTGAGTTTTGATTGATTAGCAGAGCAAAGATTTCCTGGTTGTGGCTTTTTAGTCAAGGGGTGATTTCGGCAGTGAAGATTGGATAAAAATTAACAATGTATAAATGTATAATATTTAAATGATAAGATGATTACAATGATGAGTGGTCTTGGCAATTTTTAGGTCCCAAGGTGACCTTTTACATAATGTTATGTCTTTCTATGATGCTCTTTCTATTAAATATCTGAAGTTTTATAGTTTAGGTATATATTATGAATTATGTTTATTTTATATACATAAATTTGCCTTCCCTTTTAAAAATGTTTTGTCCTTAAGGAATTGTGGATGATTCATCTTCCATTGTGGGAATTCATCTTGATTTTGGATTTGTTTTTGAATATTTGCGAGTTTTTTTAGCAGGTGATGTAGGATTTTTTATCCAAATAATTTGTATTTGTTCTCTTGCCACTTGAATTCCAAAAGTTGTTCTTGGAGGTTTGTGGCATAGGTGCCCAATTGCATTAACCATTTTACTTCGAATGCCATGTCCATCCCATTGAGTGGTAAAGTGTAACATTCAATTTGTAGTTCCAAGCTTTGTATTTATATAGAAACTTTGGCATCTTTCTATTCCTTTGACTTGTTGGCCATTAGCGACCATAACAATAAGATCCTTCATAGGGTATACAAAAAGGTTTAGTTGTTTTGCGAGATTGATATCCATGAAATTGTGTATTTCTAAAATTTATGAGGATAGTGATATTTTTATTCTTTATGCTTCTATTGAGTTTTAATATCCTTGGTTTCATTTTTCTTGTAAGTGTTGCAAGTGATATCATGGTCTTTTCATCCCGAATGCTTTAGCTATTTCCATTGTTCCTTAAATGAGGTGGAATATATTTTTCTATAGATGGTTGGACTTTCTCTTTTTAGCCTATAACTTATTATAGTCCCTTGATTATTCTTCTTGTATGTGATTGTTGCTAATGATATCTTGGTGATCTTTCATCCTCAACAAAGTATAAAATGTCTTCCTTAGTTGATACATCTACTTCCTTTCCATTTATAAATTTGTAGCGATATCATTGTTTGGATGCACATCTAAATAGAACCCAATTCTCATCACATCTACGACAATTACTTTCCTTATTTTTTCCTCCTTCATTGAAGTTGCTCATGAAGGTGTCTGGTTATCTTTCAATTTCATATTAATGTGGATTTTGATTGTTGCATTTGTGTGTAATGTCCCTTTCCAAATAGGAGCGCTCGACGATGCTTGGTAACTCCCCTTTTTTCCCCACGTTTCCCCCCTTATCCCACCCACTCTGCGCCCTCTCCCTCTGCAACACCTGTCCCCATTTTCTCCCCTCTCTACATCACGATCGTAGATCTGACGACGATGCAGGTGGATGAACATGAGATTCTCGAATTTCCGCTGATCTGTACCCTACTTCTGAGATCTGGACCTACTGCCTCCCCATTAGCCCTCGTCACTGCTATGTTCCCCCTTGTCGCCATTTCCTTCTCTTGACGATGTATCTATCCCACCATCTTCCCTATATTTGTTGTCACTTCCCTCCCCAACGACCTCTTCCTCTCCCACACATGATGTCCCCTCTCCCTTCACTAATGACTCTATACCTTCATTCACTTCCTCTTGTACCTGCTCTTTCCCTCTCTTGCACATCTCCCCCTCCTCCCCTTTGGAAAATGTCTCTCCTTACTGGATCTGTCCTCACTTTTGTTATCGGATTTGTTAGCCTCGCAGTCGCATGTGATTTCCTCGCTGGGAGGTTTTGTTAGTGCTCACACCACATAACTGTTCATGTGAGGGACGTCTCAGCCATCTATCTATGACTTCGAGAATTTTTCTCTCAAGATGGACCATTCATGGAAGAAAATAAATGCATAAAGCAGCGAGATGGGCCCATAAACCTCACTCTCAATGACAAAATAAAACTCCAAAATATTGTCACCATGCAACATACCACCCTGGTTGGCAGATTCACAATGACAAAATAAAACTCCAAAATATTGTCACCATGCAACATACCACCCTGGTTGGCAGATTCACAACGACAAAATAAAACTCCAAAATGTTGTCACCATGCAACATACCAACCTGGTTGGCAGATTCACAACAACAAAATAAAACTCCAAAATATTGTCACCATGCAACATACCACCCTGGTTGGCAGATTCGCAAGCAAAAGATCGTCCCTAAACTTGTTCAAATCCTGGACTGTGTCCAACTTCACCAGTCATCTTGGTTACAATCCCTCTTGTATTGTTCTTGCAAAAGCTTTGCTCACATGGACCTTCAAATAAGAAGTGGATGCCTCATATATTCTTGTTGGATGTTGGTGCTATGGATCTCATCATCTCTTCCAAAAGTGATGGACCCCCGAGTTCAATGCTTCAATTGTGCAACAATAAATCATTCCAATTTGGGTTAGGCTTTTGAGACTACTAGTCTCCTTTTGGACAAAATAAATCTTCCAGGAAATCGACTCAGCCTTGGGCCATTTTTACGAAGTAGACCTCACATACAAAAGAACAGAATATATGGCTATGGCACACATCTTAGTCGACCTCAAACTTTCAAGTGGCCTGGCAGATTGTATTTCCATACAACATCACAACCGCACTATCACGCAAGAACTGGATTATGAAGGAATCTCATTTAGATGTGTTTGTCATGTCTACGACCATATAGCAAAAGATTGCACCCTAATAGCAAAAAAGAGGAAATGGGTCAAGAAAACATCTTCGCCTCCACAAGGTCATCCCCCTCCTCTTCTTTCAAATTCCCCTTCGACGAAGATATTGGGCACCTTTGCACCAACACAGGACTTGACGAATCTAGTCGGCTTTCAACAACCTCCCCCGACCACGACACTAGCATAAAGTCCAGGTAATAAATCTTCTCCTCCCACTTCTTACCCTCCATCTCTTTCTTTATTTGCTGAGGATTTACACAACTCACCAACACACATTCTCCCTCATGACCCACTGGACATTTCCATTCTTGTTGGTCTTTCTAGCATCTCCAGCGCAATCTCCGTGTTAATGTTTATGCCATTATTATAGTTCTTTGCATTTCAATAGATAACAACAACATAAAGACAAGATCACTGAGAAATACACAATCACAAGAGACACAACATTTATCCTGGGAAACCCTCTAGGGGAAGAAAACTCAACAAAACTTCCTTATTATAGATAGCCAATACAATGCCAAGAGATAGCTCAAGCTAATACAGAAGATCCTCTCCAAAGGATGCGCCACTCTCTCTCTTTCTTCTCCAACTGCAATTCTGAAACTTGTCTCTCAAAATGAGCAAGTGAATTGTGTGTCTAAGTGAGGTGCTGGCCTCTTTATTTATACAAGATTGGCACATGTGAAGTGTCTCTTCACTGGCAGGGCCGACTTCTCAAATTGGGTGGTTATAACCACCTTTAATATATTATGGGGCCTTTTTAATATCTGCTAGGGCCGACTTCTTATTCTGCGTATTCTAATTATCATTTGACCAATCCACAAAAGGGGATTTGGTCCTATTACAATAGTCGACATGATCAATCCACAATGGGGATTGATCCAATGAATAATATATCAGATAATAATAAGAATACACTTTGCAGTTACATTATTTCAACATTCCCCCTTAACAAGAAGGGTATTCTTCAACAACATCAAGCGAGAGAGAGGTTTGCATCATTAGCGACATCAGGAGGGCAACATCATTAATATCATCTTGGAGCACTGACTGACATATCTATAAATCATCGGAAGTTTTCTTCATTGGCAGGCATCGTCATTCTCAAAGGAATGCAATCATCATTTGCATCAATATGGATTAGTATAAAACTAATACATCATCATCATCATCACAGTGCAAGGCTGGTTCATCATCATCATACTAGAATGGCTTTATGTCACAACTATCAAGCCGGAAGCATAGTTCTAGTCTCGTCTCATAATCTTGCTTTACATCACAACAATAAAGATGGAAGCAAGATACTCGTCCCGCTTTACGTCACAACCATAAGGTTGGAAGCGGGATGCTAGACTGTCTTTACGTCACAGCTATCCAGCTGGAAGCACAGTGCTAGCCTCATCTCATCATCTTGATTTATGTCACAACCATAAGGTCAGAAGCAAGGTATACGTCCTGCTTTACGTTACAACCATCAGGTCGGAAGCAGGATACTAGACTGGCTTTACGTCACAAATATCTAGTCGGAAGCTCAGTACTAGTCTCATCACATCTTCTTGCTTTACGTCACAACCATAAGGTTGGAAGCAAGGAACACATCCTTCTTTACGTCACAACCATCAGGTCGGAAGTAGGGTACTAGTCTTGCTTTATGTCGCAGCTGTACAGTCGAAAGCATAGTACTAGTCATATCACATCATCTTGCTTTACGTCACAACCATAGGGTCGGAAGCAAGGTATACATCCTGCTTTATGTCACAACCATAAGGTCGGAAGCAGGGAATATCTCATCATAGCAACTACTCCCCCTTTCGAGGAAGGTCCTTTCGGACTATGCCAAGCTTATCTCGGAAGTACTCAAACTTTACACGAGATAGGGGCTTGGTCAACACATCAACAACCTGTTCATCCGTGCTAATGTACTAGAGCTTTATGGCTCCTTTCTGCACCATGTCACGGATGTAATGATATCAGATCTCTATGTGCTTCGACTTATCATGAAATACATGATTCTCTGTCATCTTTATGCAGTTTTGGTTGTCACATAGGATCGAGGTTGCTTCCATCTCTAGGTCAAATAGACCGGTCGACAACTTTCGAAGCCATATAGCTTCGCAACTAGCAGAACATGCAACAATGTATTCTGCTTCCGCTGTGTTGAGAGCAATGCTGGATTGCTTTCTACTTTTCCACGAGATCATGGTTGATCCCAAACTGAAACAACATTCAGAAGTGCTTTTCCTGTCAGCAACACTTCCTGCCCAATCTGAATTAGTGTATTCACTCAATGTGAAATCATGATCTCCGTCATAACTGAGACCACAATCTAATGTACCCTTAAGGTACCTCATCACATGTTTTGCAGCCACAAGGTGAACATGTCTGGGCTCTACCAGAAACTGACTCAAGGTGTTCATGGCAAAACGAATGTTTGGTCTGGTGTTCGTTAGGTACATCAACGATCCAATAATCTGTCTGTACAAGGTGGCATCAATCGATTCTGACGAAGTGTCGACTAACAACTTCAATTTCACTTCCATGGGTGTATTCATGGGCTTGCATTCCAACATGTTGAATCTCTTCAGGATTTCGACTGCATACTTCCCTTGGTTAAGGAAGATTCTCTCTGGACTCTGCCATACCTCAAGACCTAAGAAATAATTCATTAGGCCTAGGTCTTTCATTTCAAATTCTGAGGGAAGTCTCTTCTTACATTCGGTGATGAGCTTTTCTTCTCTAGTTAAGAATAAGTCATCCACATATAGCAATAATATCACTGGCTCATCGTTCATAACCTTGAAGTAGAGGTTAGAATCTGCTTTAATCTTGGTAAAGCCTAAGCTCGTTAAGAAACTGTCTATATGGCCATACCAAGCTCTGGGAGCTTGCTTCAATCTGTATAAGGCTTTCTTCAATTTACAGACATGAGACTTCCTGTCTTCAACTTCAAATCCTTGAGGTTGCTCTATATACACTTCCTCTTCGATGACACCATTTAGAAAAGATGTCTTTACGTCCATCTGGTGTAACTTCCACTTCATCTTAGCTACAAGGGCTATGATGGTTCTGATCGAAGTGTATCTGGCTACATGAGCGAATGTCTCTTCATAGTCAATGCCTTCTTTCTGAGAAAATCCCCAAGCGACGAATCTTGCTTTATATTTCTCAATACTTTCATCAACAACATGTTTTATTTTGAAGAGCCGTTTGGAGGATACCACATCTTTACTCTTTGGTCTAGGAACTGTTATCGCACAATTTGTAGCTAGGAGCAAAGGCTATAAAGTAGAAGGCCAAACTGGCGTAACATGGACCTACCTCACTCAATGTCACCACAATGGGGAGGTCCTTTCTATTTAGGGAGGCTAGGCCCAAGGGAGACGTCCCTGACGACCTGGGGTTTGAAAGGGAAAGGCTCGAAGGATTAAGGCTAGTTTCCCCTTTCACAGATTACCGCCCAAAGAGATAGTCCAATAAAGTATAACCAAGGAGAAGGCACCTGCTTTCGAGACAAGACAACAATAAAACTAGTACGTGCAATAATGGTTAATACTTCATAAATCAGTGGCTATCTGAATTCAATATATGAGCAAATACAACAGTAAATATTGACAAAGTCAATGTTTGCTTATAATGACAATGGCAACATAATGTTATTTGTCAATAAATACTAGAATAATATATCATTCAATGAATATAATCACTCCTTGAATCAAGTCAATGCATTAAACATCATTCAAGTGCTCACATATAAAATTCGCTGTGTCAAGATGAAACATCCTAGGGGTGACGTCAACTTTTAGGGTTAGTTGTTAGTTAGGGTTTCAAATTTATAAGGTTTTGAAAGTTTGTTTAGTCACTATCACTTCAACACTAGAGGCTAAGGATCAGTGCCTAAGGGTTAATGGAGTCAATAAGTGATGGACTCAAGAGTTGAAGGGTAAAAGTTTTCTAAGGACTAGAGGGTAGGTTTTCAAGGTGTTGCTAAAGCGGGGCCTTAAAAGTAGAAACCCTAAGGGAGAGAGGTTCACTTCGTGTTGCAAAGGCAAGGCCTTATGCTCTCTCCTCTTTCCCGGCAAACGGCTAGCACAATAAGGAAAATTTAACCAAGACAAGAGGTTTTGATGAGGGAGACGTTGCTAAAGCAAGGTCTGTCAACAAACCCTAGAATGGTACGACCCTAGTGTAGCAAGCCTAGGCTAGGGACGTCTCACTCTTCTTGGCTTCA
>ML813290.1:80110-93206 GCA_009831015.1 Picea engelmannii | reverse complement strand
CGGCCCCCTCTGCTTCCTCCTGCTTGTTCTCAGTGCGATGGGCTCTTGAATTTGCAGAATTATCTGGACTTTATCTAGATCTTAGTCATGGAAGTCAAGCGCGACATCAAGGAGCTACTGAACAAGGATGAACGTCGGGCTCATTGCGAGGAGCGCTTGGAGACTCTTCTTCGTGCTCTCTGACACACCACTTCGGACACAGGGATTCCAACCAAGGACATTGCACAAGAGCCTTAGAAAGATCGGACGCCGGGCTGTAGCTCCAGATGACTCCATTGTTTTCAGGTTTCACTGGTTTTTGATGTTTCTAGACGGTTTATTTTACTGGGTTTCAGCCCTGGAAGGCATCCTAACTTCTAGGCTTATAACATTTTTGTTTTTTACAGTTTTTTGTAATTGCATGGATAATTGGGAACTCTATGGACATGTGGCAGCATTGGTTTCCCACTAGGGAGATGCTGCCACAGTCTCTCGGTCTATTCCGCCAACTGTAACTTTTACTCTCTAACAAGTTTCAATACATTTTTCTAACTTACAAAAAATAAAAAATATTTATTTAACTAGAAACTATGCATATTAATTATTATTGGTTTCATCAACGTTGTGTCAAGAAGAATGATATGAGAAATAATACTACATGGAATAAAATTTCATGAAGATTTTGTAAAATCAATTAACATTTTCTATATTATAAGAATTATTATCTCTACTTTAATAGGAATAGAAATACAAAATAAGGCATCTAATAACTAGTTTAATTTGAATTTACTTTAATAGGAATAGAAATACAAAATAAGGCATCTAGTAATTAGTTTAATTTGAATTTACTAATATGTGATATGATAATGACAACGGCTTTTAATTTGTGTAAAAATATAATATAGGAAGCCTCAAAAATCATGTAGTAAATGATATGTACTAAAATTACCTGTATGGTACTCCAATCCACAACACAATCTTGATAGCGTTTCACTATGGGCATGAGATCAAAATTCACCGAAGCTATTCCTTTCCATATGACCTAACTTCACCAAACATCCAAGCGAATGCAAGTATCAAAATATTTTACCAATTAATACTTATAATTTAAATTAAAAAAAATCTATACAAATGAAAAAATTAAATAATAATAATAATTAAAATTAAATAATGATTCAATTATAATAAAAATATACAATAATAAATTAATAAAAATATATAATAACATGATTGGGTGTAATTAAAAATTAGTATCCTTTTAAGTTCAAATTATTATTTTATAACATAAAAATATATAATAACATGATTGAGTGTAATTAAAAATTAGTATCTTTTAAGTTCAAATTATTATTTTATAACATATTTCACTATGTTATATTCATGCGAATCTTTCTATATGTACTATTTTTTATTAATCCGTTAATGGAGTGTTTTTATAAGACGTCATAAAACCTATTCGTCCGCGACTTGATCGAAACTCACCTTTTACATTCAGTGAGAATTGTCGCATAGATCTCACATCAACTCAGTGTCTCCAATCACATCTCTTGGGATTATGGAGAAGCATACCTGTTAAGAAAACCATAATGTACCATTTAAACCTCTCCAATCTCCACTTGATTGACTGATCGTTCTCTCCTGAAAAGAATACATATCATGGGAAAACATCGGTACAATATTTATTGATTGTTCTCTTGTGTAGATTGTCGTGACTCCTTGTGGGTGTGTTGATGGGTCGCCTAATCTCTCTAGTACGTCCATGTTTCTCAGGGAAAATGGGTCCACTCCTTGGGCATTCTCCTAGGTTGCCCTGTCCTTGCCCAAACATAACCCAAGTCTTTGTCAATTGTTCTAAGGAAAGTAAGGTGTTTCCCCCCTTGGTGACACACGTCACCATCGTGCGCCCAAGGTGCCCCTGCTCACACCCACACATCTTCATTTACTCAACTGATTGCATGCTCTTTATATTCTCTTGCCTGACTCATCCCCAAGTTTACCCAAAAAGTATGCGCGCTCAATGGGTGTCATGGGAAACCTTACAACAAGTATGAAAAACCACAATTGCAACATACATCCATAGTGAATTACCCATAAGCATCTAATTATATTGTTGTTTTAATATGTCCAAATATGAGTATAATTCTTATGAGGCTTTATGTGTTACAAATATAAAGTATTGCAAGAATTAAGCTTCAAGACATACACATCAAAACATGATCAATATACTTTGATGTTCTTTAATTGTGGGTAGATCATTGTTAAGGAACTTATGCCATAACAATTAATTAGTGTGATGTTCTTAGTCGTCAAAAGCGTCTTTGTCTACGAACTTATGTCATGAAAATATGTAAGCAAGAGTTGTGGGTGGAAAAGTCCTTTCCCTTAACTTCTGTGTTGGGAGAATGAAGTAGATTCTTAATGGTGATTGACTAGGGTCACGAGCAGTGGGACAATGGTCGTTGGGTTGATGTAGATTTTGTAAATAGTGTAGAGACATGGTTGTTAAACATATTGAATGCAATTATAATGCAAAAAGTGACATTATTATAAGTCATATAACAAGCAACTATAAAATTATAGTAGTTATTGGGATTAAAGAAGGTTTCAATTTGATCATGCTAGTTTTCAAGGCCATTTTAACATCAACAATTCAATTAGTATTTCATGAAATATCCTCAAAACCTTACCATGCCAAACAAAAAAGTGTTAAAAATCAATGTAAGAAGCATATAAACAAAGACATATTCTCTCCTTCAAGTCAATGCACTATAGTACAATCCAAAAGATAAAAGAATGAAAACTCAAAAGACAACTCATATAAGACACATCATCAACTGGGAAACAAGGCCTTCAATGTTTGTGTCCAAATATAAGCCAAATTAGTACAATCCAAAAGATAAAAGAATGAAAACTCAAAAGACAACTCATATAAGACACATCATCAATTGGGAAACAAGGCCTTCAATGTTTGTGTCCAAATATAAGCCAAATTAGTTGGAAAAACAATTCCTTCAATGTTCAACAAAACAAGAAAAAATACTTTATAGTGGCTAATTAAAATATGCTAATTCACAATCTAGTCATTGTAACAAATATCAAGCAAGACATGCCTATAAACCAAATACTAAAAATATTGGGATTCATAATTTGTTTTTGCACTGGCTACTGGGTAGGGTTTCTCTTGCAACATTTTCCTCGTTAGAATGCCCCATAAGCTTCATGTTTGGGGGCACCCTAAGAGTAATTTTTTCAACCTCCTCTTGTGTATATATGAAAATCTTGCGCACTATGCTGTAGGATTCTCTACTTTCAAACAAAAAATTCAAATTAATAAATTGGAAAGTGCACTAGACTATTGGAATCATTTACTAAAAAACATGTTGGAAGAACATCTGAATATTTCAAGTCATGCTTAAGTGGAGACATCTAGTTTTATGAAGTTGATCTTCTTTGACAACCCATATACCTCCTAGTTTGACGTCATCCAATTTTTATCCTTGTACACTATATTTTTTTCACTCTCCAAGTCACCATCACCCAAATATCCCACCAAGGTCATGACTTCTTGACCTTGCAAGACACTTCGAAACTTGTGCAACTGAGTAGAATCCACTAAGGCCTTGTCTAAGTAAAAAAAGCCACAAAAAACAATTCAGAAAAAATAATTGATCATGAATCTTACCAAGCACATTTCGTGATGAAGTACATTTCATGGTTTGGGATATGAGGAGAATATATAGGGTCAGGGCCTCTTGCCCCTAGCTACTGGTGGAGGATTCACTGTTGTTGGAGTTAATGAAACTTCCACAGTATGTTTGTTAGAAATCTAGAAGGCCCTATAATAACTATATAAACACGCACCAATGTGCACCTAAATGATCATGCTACTCTACTTCAGAAAGAAAATTTAACATGGCATGACTCATGGAAATATTGAGAAAAAGATTACTTTCATATACATGCAATGAAGGGAATGGGTGTTGGAACTTCTATGGGGAAATGTTGCACAACACTATATCCACACAGAAAAGGGCTTCTACTAATAACATCCAAAACACACATGTAGATCAAGATTCTTATTTGGGGTTAAGACATTTGACATCTTTCAATCTATTACACAATGATTCACAAGTGGTATTCATTAAACATATGTATGTTGGACAAAGATATAAAGTTAATACTCATCCGTTAGGATCTTCTCTCATTAGTCTCTTCTCATACAAATACCTACAAGATTGTAATTTGTAGAGTAGAGGATAATATTAGCTCAACTCCACCTCCAGTTACAAATGTGTGGGAACGTGGTAGAGTCTCCATTTCCTGCTCTCATTGAATTTCAAAACAACATTTAAGGCACGCTACAAATCATACTGAAGAAAACTAGAGTTTCATACATTAGAAAATTGTTTCAAAATGATCCAAAAACAATAATAAAGGAAAAATTTAGGCCAACTTGGAAAGGGAGTTTATTTCATTGTTGTACAGTTGGACTAATCACCAAAAGTGTTTACTATATTCCTTGTGGGCATGCACTAATAAACCATTGAAATTGGCTACCAAGATTTCCAAAGTTCTTAGTCCTTAAAAAGGCTCAACATCCAAACATTTAAGAAGAGGCCATTTCATGTTGATAGGGTGGATACTTTGTTCAATTGGGTTAAGTACATTTCGTGGTCATAGGACATATACCTTGTTTATCTATCACTTTGTATAAGTCAATCGTCTCCCTTAAGTAGACTTGCAAATGTCTTCATCTTCAGTTTTTCTTTCAAGATATCTTCCAACTAATTTATTACGAGTAATTAGTCCTAAATTGTGAGATTATCACTCTAAAAGAATAAATAGATTCATTGGAGAACATTAGTATTGTTATTTCAAAGATTTAAAATTTATTGAACTGGATATTCAAGAAGCATTTACACACATCTCCACACCCACTATGAAAATCTCAACATAACTTCCAATCCCACTTTGATATTGATCATGGAAAATCTTATACAAAATGCTTCGAGAATAGGCACTTATGAAGAATGTTATCAATGATTTGATGATTTGAAGCTGATAATATTTATATAAGACATTAATATGGAACATTTGAGCTTTCAAGTGGTCGTGGACTATCATTTATAGTTTCATTGAGAGATTATAAGAGGGAACTCTAAATCTTTGAATGTACAACCAAGTTAGCAAAAGGGAACAATAATTTCCCCGAAATACCTTTCCGTCAATGATGATCAACTCTAATGAAATAAAGGTCCTTCTCAATGAACACTTCGAACAACAACTTGATATCGATATGTGACAATATTGTGTAAGACAATGTTATATTAATAATCATAATAATCTAATTTTAAGTTCACAACCAAGCCAGACACCAAATTGGTGTATGAGACCTTGTTATTTGTGGGACAAGAGACCCCCTCTGTGCAACGATTTGACTGCTAAAGTCTACAGATGTGTACATACCCTACCCCCCTCTAGATTTGAACTTGTGACATCCTATGAGGAAACTCATGTTCTAAACCATTAGGCCCATTAATAATAGTTATAAATACTATTGAAAAAACTATAGAGAAAATACAAGATTCATTTTTATGTAATAATGTTTTGAATATACTCGATACTCACACCAATTTAAAAGAATCACCAAATTTTATAAATTAATGTAATATTATTAATATAATATAAATAACCATAATTTATTATAAAAGACATAACTATCTTCAATTAATGTCAATTGGGTTTAATTAAAATGGTTAACGAAGAAAAATATTATCTTCCTCACTCTCACCCTCACTGTATTTATTTTAACCATATAAAAAATCTACCAGTTAAAAGATTCAAACAATCACTATTTATTTTTCATAATTCTCTTTTATAATTGCTTCCATAACACCATCTTCTTTTCCTTTCATTATTCTTAGTTACATATTCTAACGACCAACCTACCCTATCTCCCTTGCACTCATATCCTATATGTGAGATGTTTCGTTCTTTATAAGCGAATTATTGTTAAAATTATAGATCTTCAATTTTTTTTATCCTTACCTATGAGCTAAAAGGTAAAACAATTCATTACAGAAAAACATAAAATAAAAAACAAACAACAAACTTGTTTTAAAAACCTATCATAAAACAATTTCAATCTTTCTAACACAAAGACTATACATAATATGACATGACATGCTTTTGTGATTTACAAATTTATAAATGAAAAAGTTCACATTTTTATAAATATTAAATTATATATTTAAATGCATTTTTTTTACATAAATGGATGCAAATCCCAAATTTACCATAATCGCGCTCTGTAATTCAATACCAAACTAATTTCAATCCATTTCCTTCTATTGCAATCCATATTTTATAGATGTTTTCTTACTAGTAGTCAAGCCATGGAATTTATTGAGACCCCAAACATAATGATCATTAAAGTTGGAAAATAAAAATAAGCTTACTTACGGTTAGAAGGCATTAGGTGATTGAGTCCCAAAACATGGCGATAATATCTAGACGACAATATCGTCGCAAGTAGCCATAATCAATTTGGGACTTGAAATAATTTCTAAGAAATTCCCTTCCACAAAATAAGCTTCCTTTCATGAGCAAAGATTAAGAATGTGAGCCATAATTTTACTTGTTGAGACTTGTTAATCTTTGCTTCCATCTAAAATTAAGATATTTATTTGTTGTTTGGCATCTCTAATATACCAATACTCTATAATAATATAGAGCTATTAGATGTGTAATAGTGATCGTTATGTTTTTAAATTTTGTTTTTTTTTAACCGAAATTTTGTTTTAATAATAATCTTCAAATTTCCATCTTGTCGTAAGCATAATCTAATTCGTGATTTCGAACATTGGCAACCTGGAACTATTACAATGAAAGGGTTATGAATGTCCCATGATAGAGTAACTTCAGAGAGCTTGTTGAGAGAGGAAATGTTTATGATGGGTGCCTAAATTGGCATACTTTCAACACTCATCTAATACCTTTTTTCTTACCATTTTCTATTGATCACTTCCTTTTTGATACTTTCATTATCTAGTTTGCCTTACTTATCACTAAGGTATAAAACCTTCCCCATATGCCATTATTACGATATTCTTGTATATTTCTTAAAGGAACTTGCTAGTTTCATGTACTAACACTGCTACATAGGAGTAATACAACAACTGCAACTCCTCACAGTGGTTGCAAATCCAGGCACAATCCAACCACTGCAACTCTAAGTGTACTCTTCATGTTGGGACTCCCGTTAACCGTTGCAACTCCAAGTGTACTCTTCGTGTTGCGACTCCAACTAACCGTTGCAACTCGAAACATGTTTTCAGTTGCTGCAATTCCAAACACTTTTTCTGTTGTTGTGATTCCGAGTACCTTGTTGATGTGATTCCAAATATAAAGCTTCCAACACAGTAGTCAATGTTCCAACCGATGATTAGGAAATAGTCTTTATAGAGGAAAGCGACAAGATACAAATACATTACCAAAAGAAGAATCAATTTTTCCACCGAGTTAGCACACATATCTTTTCTAAAATTTAGCAAAATCATTGTAACTAGATGAACAAACGGATTCTCAGGGCTATCCATCTGTTCCTTTGCATAAGTTTAGATATTAATAATTTTGTATAAGAACCTTAGCTTCCCCAGAACTGAGGGAGGTAGAACTATTAGATAAACAAGATCGTGAAGCAATAAAATAAGACAAATGTGGAAATAAAACACATAAGATACATAATACAATAGAGACACAAATATACATGGTTCAACCAGTGTGGGATATGTCCACCAAAGAAATTGGTAGGTCCTCCTTTTTATTATCCAACAAATGAAGGGATACAACCTACAACACACCCGTTGTAACTTCCTCTTCTTTCTCTCACAATCTCCTCTCTCAGAATACAATATTCACAATAATACACAACCACAATACAATTCCATCATAAAAGAAGATTTCCTTCGAGGGAAAAAAACCCTAGCATAACTTCTACCGTCAAATCGATGACCTTATAATGAACGATATATATTTACTATGAAATTACAATATACATTTACAAGGCAATTTTTTGAGGAGTGTATAGTCTTTATGGGGTATAAACACGACTGAAAACAAAGACCTATGAAACAGGAATATAATCAGGCTCCACAACCAATAATCTCCCACTTGGAGACTGATCACAACAACTCCACTGTTGTTCTACCTGCTAGAATATACTCCAACTTGGACCTGTAAAATTTCTCATCTTCGCCTTCATGCTTGAAGACCAACTATAACTGGGAAGGAACTCAGTTTCTCCCTGGTTACTCCCTTTGTTAACATGTCTACAAAATTCTGGCTAGTGTGTATCTTTTCTAACTTCAAATGTCCATCTTCCAAGACAGATCGTATGAAATGGTACATGAGATGTATATTCTTAGTATTCGAATGAAAGGATGAGTTATTTTCAAGATGAATGACACTCTCATTGTCATAATACAACCTGCTATTCTCCTGCTTCTTTCCCAATTCCTCCATAAACCTCTATAACCAAATCATTTCTTTACTAGCCTATATAGCAACAACATACTCTGCTTCTGTTGTTTAAAGCGAAACAACCTTTTGCAGTTTATAAATCCAACTTACTGTTGTTCCACCTACAATAAAAACATACCCTGTGGTTCTCCTCCTGCTATCTTTATCACCTGCCATACCTGAATCAACATATCCCTGTAGAACAATGTCTAAACCTCCAAAACATAATGCATGAGTAGCAATACCTCTCAAATACCCAAGAATCCACTTTACTACCTCCCAATGTTCTTTACATGGATTGTTCATATACATGCTCACAACTTCCACTACATGTGCAATATATGGTCTTGTGCAAACCATCGCATACATCAAGCTGCCAACTGCTGATGAATAAGGGACACTTGACATGTATTCTAACTCCTCTTGTGTCTTGGGACACATTTCCTTGGTTAATTTGAAATGGTTGGAAAAATGTGTACTAACTAGTTTTGCATTCTGCATTCTAAACCTTTCCAACACCTTCTCTATGTACTCACCTTGAGACAATGCCAATTTGCGATTTTTCCTATCTCTTGTTATTCTCATACCAAGGATTTTATTTGCAACACCCAAATCCTTCATCACAAATGAATTAGATAATTTATTCTTGAGCACAATTATATCCTACATATTAGACCCTGCAAAAAACATGTCATCTACATACAATAGCAAGATAATATAGGTTCCATTTTCTAGCCTTTTACAATAAACATAGTGATCAAAATTACATCTACTATAACCTTGTTCTGTCATAAACCTGTCAAACTTCAAATACCATTGCCTTGGAGCTTACTTTAGGCCATACAAGCTCTTATTCAACCTGCATACCAAATTTTCCTTCCCTTTGACCTCATACCCCTATGGCTGCTGCATATAAATCTCTTCCTCCAAATCCCCATGGATAAAAGTTGTTTTTACATCTAATTGTTCAAGATGCAAATCTTCTACTACCACAAGACTTAAAATAGTCCTAATTGAAGTCATCTTAACAAGAGGAGAACATATTTCATCAAAACCTATACCTTTCTTTTGTGCAAACTCCTTTACAACAAGTATAGCCTTGTACCACTTTTTGCCTCCATATTCTTCCTTCAACTTGTAAACCCATTTATTCTACAATGCTCTTTTTCCTGTAGGAAGCTGAACCAAGTGTTAAGTTTTTACTGTTTTTATTAGGTTATTTCCAAATTACATGAGAATTCAATGCATTTCCAAAACAACCGTATAAACAGGATCTTTGAAAGAAACACAATCACAAGGTACACAACATTTTAGATTGGGAAACCCTCATGGGGGAGAAAACCCAGCATAAACTTCCTTAATAATAGATTGCCAATATAATGCCAAGACTAAGACCAAATCATCAAAGACAAATCAATACTTAGCATGCACCTCTCTTCTCCTTCCTTCAAGATATGCACACTAGATGAGTGTGTGTGTGTGTGTATAAATGAGACACCAACCTCACATATAAATACAAGTGTGAGATGGTTCTATGGTTGTGTATCTTCACTTGGTTGAGCCGACTTCTCCTAGAAGTGGCTAAAAGCACTTTATAATTATTAGGGGATGAATTTACAAATACCACTATAAAAATACAGTTTGACCAATCCACAAAAGGGGATTTGATCTTATACAAGACTCAACTTGATCAATCCGCAAAAGGGGATTTGATCTATAAAATAATAACTCAAATATAATTAGAATATTCTTCGAAGTTACAATATTTCAACACTCCCCCTTAACGAGAAGGGTATTCTACTGACATGACTTAATACAACATCATCAAGAGAAGGAGAGGATAGCATCATCATCATCATTTGGAACATTGACTGACACATCTATAAATTATCGAAATTTTTTGTCATCATCAATATCATCATCGTTTACAACATGCAGCTGGAGTAACATCATCATCGTAATTAGCATGAAGCTGAAACATAAACATCAATAGCACAAAGCTAGAACAACAAGATCAACAACAACATGAGGCTGGAACATCATCATCAACAACAACACAAGGCTGGAAAATCATCATCAACATGTGGCAACAGAATGAGACAGGTGCATCAATAACAACATTTGTGGTACTCTGACAGACCGTCCGTACCGAACCTTTGGGATCTTCCCAGGAGTTATAATATTCCCTAGGATATAAAATCCTAACAAGCTACTACATGGTACTATGACAGATCGTCCTTACCGGACCTTCGAGATATGCCCATGAATCATAATATTCCCTAGGATATAAAATCCTAACTAAGCTACCACTATTGACCACAGTTGGAATATAAATGCACAGGCACTTTGACAGACCGTCCTTACCAGACCTTCAGAATCTTCCCAGGGATGATCAATCCCCTAGTATATAAAATTCTAACGAAGCTACCTGTTGTTGGTTAGGATACCATAGTATCATCAAAATCACTCCCCCTTTCGAGGGAGGTCCTTTTAGACTACACCAAGCTTGTCTCGTATGTAATCAAACTTCAAACGAGATAGAGGCTTGGTCAACACATCTGCAACCTGCTCATTTGTGCCAACATATTGGAGCTTTACAACTCCCCTCTGCACCATATCACGAATGTAGTGGTATCATATATCTATGTGCTTCTACTTATCATGGAACAATGGGTTCTTCGTCATCTTTATAGAACTCTGGTTATCACATATAATCACAGTGGCTTCCATCTCCAGATCGAACAGACCTATCAACAACTTCTGAAGCCATATGGATTCACCACTTGAGGAACATGCTGCAATGTACTCCCCTTCTGTTGTGTTGAGAACAATACTGGATTGCTTTCTTCTTTGCCATGAATTCATGGATGACCCAAAACTGAAACAACATCCTGAAGTGCTCTTTTTGTTTGAAGCACTTCCATCCCAATCTGAATCAGTATAACCATACAGTCTGAAGTCATGATCTCCAATATAACATAGACCATAATTCAACGTACCCTTAAGGTATCTCATCACATGATTTGTAGATACAAGGTGAACATGTCTGGGCTCCACTAGATATTGAATCAAGGTGTTCACAACAAAGCATATATCTGGCCTGGTATTCATCAGATACATCAACGATCCAATAATCTATTTGTATAGAGTAGCATCAACCAACTCTGACAAAGTATCAACCAAGAGCTTCAAATTTGTTTCCATGGGTGTGGTCATGGTTTTACATTCCAACATATCAAATCTCTTCAGTATTTAACTGCATACTTCCCTTTCTTAAGGAAGATGTTCTCTGGGATCTACCAAACTTCAAGACCTAATAAATAATGCATTGGGCCTAGGTATTTCATCTCAAACTCTGTAGCGAGTTTATTCTTGCAATCTCTGATGAGATTTTCTTCTCTTGTCAAGAATAAATCATCCACATATAGTAGCGATATAACTGACTCATCATTCATAACCTTGAAGTATAGGTTAGGATGAACTTTAATCTTGGTAAAGCCCAATCTTGTCAGGAAACTATCAATTCTGCCATACCAAGATCTAGGAGCTTGCTTCAACCCATACATAGTTTTCTTCAACCTGGAGACATGAGTCTTTCTATCTTCAAATTCAAACCCTTGTGTGATCAGGGGATCAAAATTTGCTCAATTTTCAAAGTGCTCGGATTGAGACGAAAACAGTGCCATTGCGTCCGTCTCATTTTCCTGATTCCGGTGGTATATTTATTTTCGCGAATGGAGTCCGTATGGAGGAGATATCGCGATTTTACCACCGAGTCAAAAAGGTCAAAGTTGGGTGCTGACTGTACCTGTCCGTACAGTCCGTACGGCCACGTGGAGGGCCGTACCTTTTGCTGACTTGGMAGAGGGATGACGTGGCGCACATTGGTTGGTTGTTCGTTGGCACATTCTTATTGGTTGTTCGTTGTCCAATAATATGCTGACACGTGTCTCTTCATTTATGATTAATTTGGTTGTGTAAAAGATATTGGGAGTCCGCGGGGTTTGACCCCGGGACCTCCCCCCATGGTAAAGCCTTAACATACATGCGCTAACCAACATATCCGAACTTGTTCCTTGTTATATGAACATTCGCATATGCATTTAAACTTACGTTTTGTAATGTATGGACATAAAGTTTTAAACCATACATTAACATATGCCATGTAATATATTATATGCGCGGGAAACGTTGTGGTATATATATATATATTATGTGGGCGCGCGGTTTTGAACCCGCGACCCATAATATTTATGCACGGGGTTTGTTATATTATGTCTATACATTGCATTGCGCGCGGTTGTAACTTGCACGGGAGGTTACACCCGTTGCACGGTTTTAAAACTACTTTGATGCCGCGCCTTTGGTCGTATGGACCATATGACCCAATGCTAGGCGGTTGGGGGCTGGAGGCGCCCTAACCGTCCTACAGTTTGGACCGTTTTCAGAACCATGCGGTGCTGGGTTTATACGCGCGTTTTGGAGCGTGTTCCAGGTTCATGTGTGCAAAGGTGCAGTTTGTAGAACCAGAGACAGCAAAGAAGGAGGGAGACTTCAGAGGAGGCTATCTTCTTCATTTTTCGACCGTTTCAGGTGC
>ML813290.1:58524-73852 GCA_009831015.1 Picea engelmannii | reverse complement strand
TATAATGCTGTCTATGCTTATTTCTACATAAGTAATCCTTTATTATGTGTTGCAAATTGATCCGGTTGCATTAAACACATAACATTTTACTTGCAAAATTAATTTAATCAAGTTTATCAAGTCTTCGTCATATTTTTAGATCATTGTGGTGGTTCTATATACACTTATTCTTCAATAACACCATTTAAGAAAGTTGTTTTCATATCCATCTGGTGCAACTTCCACTTCATTTTGGATGCAAGAAAAAAGATGGTTCTGATAGAAGTGTATTTGGCTACAAGAGAAAATGTTTCTTCATAGTCAATGCCTTCCTTTTGAGAAAATTCACGAGCCACAAATCTTGCCTTATGTTTTTCAATGCTTCCGTATGCTGCAAGATTTATTTTGTATATCCACTTGGAAGATACCACATCTTTGTTTTTTGGTCTCAAAACTTGTAATGATCCCAAGCCATTATGCAAGGATCATCACTGTTTTGGTGTCTTTTTAAAACTTTTTCCTGGTTGTGGTATTTCGTCAAACACTTTGCTGATTTATTTTTTAGATGTGTTTATATGTGTGTATGCAGCAAATAACAGAAAGAGATAACCATGGAACATACCTCAACCATATGCAATAAGATAGACAAGCCAAAACATCTCAATTCTTCTTTATTCATAAAATAGAGAAACTTGCTACAATGAAGATGCTGATCTGGAATGCTCAACAGATGTCAAGAAGATAGACAATAGATAAGAGCTACTACAAATGCTCCCGCTAACACAAAAGATGCCTCCAAAGGATGAATAAGAAATGAGATCAATACAAGCAGATTTGAATGCCAAACTCTCCAGCTGAAGAATGCCACACTCCAACAGAAGGCTGAAACCCTCAATAACTCGGCCCTGCTGCTAAAAGTGTCCAATCAAACTAAGAAATATGCCAACTGATAGATCGGGTGATGGTAAGAACAACCCAGGTGCTCGAATCTCCAAGATCCCTCTCAATCTCTGTAGATCTGAAATCCCCCACTGAATGGTTGGCCCCACTGGATGACTGAAGCCCTAGATAATTCATCCCTACTGAAGGAGGCCTCCAAATGCTCTGAAACTCTCCAGAAATATAGAGTGGGACACTGCAAGTCACTAGGTGAAGTCTCAAGGTCAGATCTGAAGTGTAACCGCTCCAAACGGACTAGATCTGGATCTCAAAAACGCCCTCCTCTTCAATTCGCCCCACTGCTCAAGAAATAATTTGAGCCATAAAACTATCTCGGAAAGCACTAGATCTGATGTCCAAGGCCCTGTAATGAAAACCCAAGTGATAGAATCCTCAACGACCCTGCCAATATCCTACAACGAATCTCTCTCCAAGGATGGTGTGCCCCCTTGCTGGAAACCCCCAATGGTGCGCCCTCCTCCTCTTCCTGTGCCTGTGGCTGTGTAGAACCTCCTGCACTGATGTATATCTGACTAGAATGGTGTGGAAGAGTATTGCATCTTCGAGACCAAGCTTGGGACAATCTAGGTTGAATCTTTCACCACTGAATCGTCCTCTAGGGTTTGTTAAGTCAAAACCCTCAAAACCCCCAAGAGATGGGATCACTAGCTAAAGCCAGATATCAAACTGATAAACATATATGAATGAATGAGAAGAGGCCCATTCCTTCCCTTTATACATTTTGCTCTCCTTGTCCCTCCAAAGTGACTTTCATTTTATTAATATTTAATTAATTAATTAACCTTTTTACTTCTGAAAATCTCCTTATCTCTCCTTGTGCCTTACCTGGCCACTGAAAGTCACTTCTAGCCATCCCATCCTGTAGTGTTTATCCTCCCGATTCCAATGAGCTATTACACTGAGAGGTTCCTCCAAGTAATGTGCCCAAAATGACTTCTTCGGTGAATTTCATTGACTTATAATTCAAAATAGTCAAAATCATGGAAATCGTCGGAATGCAACGAAACCAAAGCCAACCCATGTGGAATGGCTCATAATGATGGGATATAATGATCAATCCAAGCTGGACCCCACAATGCCTCTCAAATACCCATGTACTCGCTATAACATCCATCTGGCTACTCTGGTCATCATAAATCTCTGCATTGTGATGATGTCCTAAAGTGGGGACATTACAGAACTACTTCCCATACATCATTATTCATAATGGATTGGTATTCTTCTATCATGGAATCCATCCATTCTTTCTTCTAAATGGATTCCTGAAAGCAAGTAGGTTTCTTTTCTACGATATCACGCATCAAGGCCATATAGTTGGAGAATGGCTTAGGTTTCTTTCTTTGTCTCGTGGTTCTTTCTGGTTCACCATACTTCTCTGCATCTTGAATAAGTTCTTTCGCCCAATATGGATTTCTCTTGTGAGAGATCGTCATATGGGGAGGTTCTTGAGATTCTATCATATCATGATCTTTTGGAATCTCATTGTTAGGGGTAACTGCAACTTCCTTTACGGGTTCTGCAACTCTGGGAGCTACAGGTTCTTCTTCATATACTTCTTCAAGTTGGCATTTCCTTGATCTTTTGAGTGTTGCCTATTCATCAAAGGTTACATCTCTTCTGATATCAATATGATTGTAACCTCGTATGTAAATTCTGAAGGCCTCAGAGACCTCACGACAT
Source organism: Picea engelmannii (assembly GCA_009831015.1). NCBI lineage: Eukaryota > Viridiplantae > Streptophyta > Pinopsida > Pinales > Pinaceae > Picea > Picea engelmannii. The sequence continues at coordinate 71,233 of ML813290.1, read as the reverse complement.
CCAATAAATATTCCCTTCTTTCTTGAAGGATCCAACTTAGTTCTCTTTTCTTTTGGAATGTGTACAAGAACTGGACAACCAAATATTTTGAGATGGCTTACTTCTGGCTTCTTTTTGGTGAACATTTCTTCAAGATTTTTTAATCCAAGTGCACTATGGGATAATCTATTTTGGACATATATTGTTGTTATTGTTGCTTCATCCCATAAGTGAATTGGAAGATCTTGATCATGAATCATAGTCTTATTGCTTCCATAATCGTTGTATTATTTCTTTCCGCTACACCATTTTATTGAGGATTATAGGGAGTGGTGAGCTCCCTCTTAATCCTGACATATCTGCAAAATATTCCAAACTCATTTGAAGTGTACTCTCCTCCATTGTCTAACTTGAGTATCTTGATTTTCCTTTTGGAGAGGTTTTCTACCAAGTCTTTGAATTCCTTGAACTTTCCAAGTACTTCATCTTTTGACTTCAAGAAATAAACCCAAGTCTTATGAGAGTAATCATCAATAAAAGATACATAGTATACATACCCTCTTAGATAGGTTGATGGCATTGGACCGCATACATTTGAGTGGACAAGTTCCATAATTTCTTTTGCTTTACTGTCGCTCTGTGGAAAATAATTCTTTATATTCTTTCCTTGTGCACATCCCTTACATACACCTTCATGATCAACCTTTAATTCTGGTAAGCCTGCAACTACCTTGCTTACATATGGTAAGGATTTGTAGTTGATGTGAGCTAGTCTTCTATGCCAAAGTTTGCAAGGACTTTCAGTAGAGCGAGTCAAGGCTACATTTGAGTGACCCTTTAACTTGTACAAACCACCTTCTTCTATTCCAATAAAAACTACATCTTCTATAGTTTTTCCTTTATACCACATAAGAACTTCACCATCTATGAATGCAACCCTTGAACCTTTCTTATCTAGGGTTGAAATAGAAAGTAATTTCTTTTTCAAACCTGTTACATAGAGTACATCCTTCATTATCATCAGAGTTCTTGAATCAAGTTTGTAGGTGGCTTCTCCCATTTCTTTGATTGGGTACTGATAATCATCTCCTAGTGAAACTTTGTGGGGGGAGTCCTTCTCTATAATTCTAGAGAGAGTGTTCTTCGGACTTGTCATGTGCTTAGAGGCACACTATCTATGAGCCAAGTATCATCTCCAGGTGTCACAGATCCTAAGAGAGTGGAAAACAAAACATATTCTTCAATCTCTTCTTTAGCTAACTTGTTGGGTGGCTCATGATCTTTGGCTGCATGGGAATGATTTCTTTTGTTATTTATCTTCTTGTATTCTTCCCTTCTAGCAAGACAATTCGTAGCAATGTGTCCCATCTTATCACAATGATAACACTAGTAGGAGGATAAATATTTTTTCCTTTTTTGACCTTTATGATATTTTTGGAATCTCTTTGGAGAGTGAGACTCTTTATGAAAGTGAGTCTCCTTTTGAAAATGAGAATTTCCCTTTCCACCCTTATCTTGAGAAGCTAGGGCTTGATTTTCATCTCTTAATATGACGACTTCTCGATTGGCCACTCTTACTTCTTCTTGAACACATTCTTCCCATAAACTATCAAATTGGAGTTTCTCTTTTCTTGCACAAATAGTTTGGATGAAGGCATCCCAAGGCCTTGTGAGACCATTAAGAGTTGTCATCACAAGTTCATCTTCATCTAAGTTGTCTCCAATTTCCTCTAACTATTCCTTGAATTGAGAAACCCTAGAGAAATAGTCTTGAATTGTTTCTCCTTTTTTCATCTTTGTATTCTTGAGTTGGGTTCTCAAGTTCATCTTATGGTTGATGTTCTTTCCTTCATACATTCTGGTTAGGGAATCAAACATATATTTTGGAGTATTCTTATAAGAAACTTGAGGGATCAAGTGGTCTTTAATGGAATCTGCAATTATTCTTTTAGCCTTAATCATATCCTTCTTGTACTTCTCTTTGGCTGCATTTTCTTTGGGTTCTGATACATTTTCTTTTATGAATTTTTCAAGGTCATTCTTTTCAAGAATGAGCCCAATTATGTACTTCCATGCACGAAAATTTTCCACACCTTCTAACTTGTCAACAAGCTTGGTTCTTGGAAACATCTTGACTTGGAGCTAAGAAAATGACTAGAAAATGAAAGTGCTCAAAAAATGAAATTGAGCTTGCCAGAAGATGCACTGGGCTGAGGTGATTTTTTCGGAGCTCACTGTTTCATAAAATTACAAGTTTTACTCCTTGAAACTTGACCTACGCAATTCTGGATTAGTACTTTTGGTACTGGTTCTGGTTTCTTGGTTTTCTAGTACCAACCAAATATAGGGTTTGAATTTCTGGAGAATCTAGCGACTGAAAATGTTTTCTCAAGTTGCCAAAAGATGCACTAGGGCAGGGCACACTTCCCAAGGTGATTTTTGGTCAAAATTTCCTCTTCAATAAAAATCCCTAATTTTCTTGTATGACAACAGTGACGTCTAGATACCTAGTGAAAGATGATCTATTCAGTCAAGCTATGATACCATGTTAAGTTTTTATTGTTGTTATTAGGTCATTTCCAAATTACATGAACATTCAATGCATTTCCAAAACAACAGTATAAAGAGGATCACTGAAAGAAACACAATCACAAGGTACACACCATTTTATCATGGGAAACCCTCATGGGGGAGAAAACCCAACATAAACTTCCTAAAAAATGGATTTCCAATATAATGCCAATACTAAGACCAAAACACCAAAGACAGATCAATACTAAGCATGCACCTCTCTTCTCCTTCCTCCTGCAATTGCAACTACCTCCAAGATTTGCGCACTAGATGAGTGAGTGTATGTGTGTAAATGATACACCTACCTCACATATAAATACGTGTGTGAGATGATGCTAGGGTTGTGTCTCTTCACTTGGCTGAGCCGAATTCTCCTAGAAGTGGTAAAACCATTTTATAATTACTAGGGGTTGACTTTACAAATAACACTATACAAATACAGTTTGACCAATCCACAAAAGGGGATTTGATCTTATACACAACCCGACTTGATCAATCCACAAAAGGGGATTTGATCTATAAAATAATAACTCAAATACAATTAGAATATTCTTCAAAGTTACAATATTTCAACACCAAGTCCCAAGTCTGGTTATTTACCAGGGAATCCATTTCCTCTTTCATGCCTTGCTCCCACTTCTTTTTAGTGTCTACCTGCATTGCCTCTTCATAACATTTCGGTTTACCATATTCAATCAACAATAAAAAATACAATGAAGGAGAGTATTGTTCATGGGTTCTACTTAACCCAGTAGATCTTCTAACAACACTTGTAGGAGTTTGAGGTTCTTGCTGCTCATGTTATTGTACATTTTGATTTGTTGGTACCTTTGGAATTTCTTTTTCAATGATCTCACCAAGCATTGTGTATTCTAGTTTTTATTTTTCTTGTTTATTTCCCTGCAACAAATCTTTATACATGACCTTCTCATTGAATATGACATCTCTACTCCTAATTATTTTTTGATTTTCATAATCCCATAAGCGATAACCAAAATCATTTAAACCATATCCAATAAAGGTACACTTCTTGGATTTTTTCTCAAGCTTTGTTCTATTTTCTTTATCAATATGGACAAATGCTTCACAACCAAAAGTCTTCAAAAATGAATATTTTACCTTTTTACATGTCCATGCCTCCTCTAGAATTCTACCATCCAAAGAGCTTGAAGGTCCTCTGTTTATTAAGTAAAGAACAATATCTACAACATTTTCCCATATCTGTAAGAGGAAACCAACATGCAATCTCATACTCCTTGCATGCTCCATGATTGTCATGTTCATCCTTTATGACACACCATTTTCTTGTGGTGTTCCTAGAACTGTCTTCTCTCTACGAATCCCATGGTATGAACATTAATCATCAAACTCCTTGCTGCAATATTCACCTCAATTGTCTTATCTGAGACACTTTAACCTTTTTCTTGTATCATTCTCAACCAACGCTTTTCATTTCTTAAGAGTATCAAAAACATCATATTTTTGTTGAATGCAATAAACCCAAGTTTTTTCAGTTGCATCATCAATAAAAGTAACATAATAATGAGAGCCACCAAGAGATGATACTTGAGCTGGTCCTCATACATATGTATGCACAAAATCTAACATTTCACTCTTCTTTTCTTTTCTGACTCTGAGAAATCTGACTCTCTTATGTTTTCCATAAACAAAATGCCCATAGAAATCCAAATCAATTTGTTTAATATCTGGCAAAAAATTTATTTTGTGAAGTATCTGCATCCCCTTCCCACTCATATGTCCAAGCCTATGATGCCATAGTTCTGTATCCACTCTTGTAGAAGCTAAAGAGATAGAAGAGTTAATATTACCAGTACATAAATACAATGTACATACCTTCTCTCCTTTTGCTATCACCAATGATCCTTTAGTGACCTTCCACACCTTATCTGTAAATATGGATATACAACCTTCAATTTCCAACTGACCTGTTGAAATTAGATTTTTCCTTAGATATGGAACATGTCTTACCTCTTTCAACAACCATTGGTTTCCATTCTTTTTCTTTATTTGTACCTTTCCCATTCCAACAATTTTGCATGGTGCATCATCACCCAAATGAACCTATCCAAAATCACCTTGAACATAATCTAGAAAATGTTTCCTATGGGGTGTGGGATGAAATGAAGCCCCTGAATCTACTACCCAATACTCATAAATATTATCTACAGAAAGAATCAAAGCATCTTGTAACACATCACTTGTTACATTTGCTTCCTGATTTTTCTTCTGTTTTCCATCTCTTTATTTATTTGGAGATTTGCAGTCTTTCTTCAGATGTCCTTTCTTTCCACAATTCCAACACTTTATTTTTCCTAGTCTGGATTTGGATCCGTGCTTCCTATAATTCTTGTGGTTCCTTGAGCCCTTTCCTCTATCCTTTTGTCTTCCCCTGTTCTCCATGTTTAATGCATTACCTGATGTCTCACCTGTACTTTTCCATCACATTTCCTCACTAAGGATAACACCAACAACATTATCAACTTTTAGAGTGTTTGAACTAGAAACAGAGTTACTTACATCCATGACCAAGCCGTTCCATATTTCTAGTAATGAGCACAAGATTAGAATATCCCTAACCTCATCATCAAAGTCCACTTTTACAGAACTTAGATGATTAGTAACCATATTAAATTCATTTAAATTATCCGCAAAAGACCCACCTTTTGATATCTTCAAATTAAATAATCGCTTCATTAGAAATACTTTATTGGACACAAAGGGTTTTTCATAGAATTTATCCAATGCATCCATTAGTTTGTTCATTGTATTTTCTTTTGAAATATTGAAAGCCATCGATGTTTCCAGGCTCAACAATATCATTCCTAGTGCCTTTCTGTCAAGAATCTCCCATTCTTCATCCTTCATGGTCATCAAATTCTTTGCTATTCCACCCAATGGTAGGAATATATCCTTCTGATATAAATAATCTTGCATCTGCATCTTCCATAACTGGTAGTTTTGGTCGTTAAATTTTTTGACTTGAAACTTTCCATATTCTTCCATTGCTCCCACTCAAACCAGGAACCCTCTTTTCCTGCGAGTTACCTTTCACTCGAATACTAGTTGTTAGATAAACATGATAGCGGAGCAATAAAATAAGACAAATGCAGAAATAAAACTTAGAAGATACACAATACAATAGAGACACAGATATACGTGGTTCACCCAGTGTGGGCTACATCCACTAGAGAAATTCCCAAGTCCTTCCTTTTTATTATCCAACAAATGAAGGGATACAACCTACAACATACTAGTTGTAACTTCCTCTTCTTTCTCTCACAGTCTCCTCTCTCAGAATACAATATTCACAATAATACGCAACCACAATACAACTCCCTCATAAAAGAGGGTTTCCTTCTAGGGAAAAAAACCCTAACATAACTTCTACCATTAGATCTGTGACCTTATAATGAACAGTCCAGATTTACTATGAAATTACAATATACATTTACAAGACAATTTTTCCTTTGGGGCCCCGCTTTCCCCCGGACTCCCCAACCGGGGGGATGATCCCTCCGGACCCCGTAGGGGGGGAAAGACCCCCCTACAATCCCCTCGCATGGAGGGGTGTACAGTCTTCATGGGGTATAAAAACAACTGAAAACAAAGACCTATGAAACAAGAAGATAATCAGGCTCCACAACCAACAAAAACTCCGGTGACGAGCATTCAACTATTATTGTATTTTCAAACTTGTGCAATATAATTTCCATTCCCGCTTTTATTCGTATGTTGATATGTTGGTGATTGTGTGATCCTGGTTTCGTAGCTCAATACCTTTCCTAAGGGGGTATGGCCCCCTCCTTAGTCAGGTATTGCATGTATATTAGCGTAGGATTTAATCTTTCAATTATGTTCATTGTTTCAATAATCATTTCATTTTGTAGTCTATTGCAATTCCAATTTCATAGAAATAGTGTTGCAATTCATGTGTGGTTGATATTCAATTCCTTAGTGTTAAAATAATTCATAATGGTAAATTGCAATTCAACATTGTTTTGATTTCTATGAGTTCATAACCACAGATGTTGTTACAACTCTAGATACTGCAATTTTCCTTGCCTTAAATTCTATCGCGTAAGAATTTTTGTTGTTGCAACTTGCACTGTTGCAACTCACATCATTGTGATTTCTTTTGTGTTGCATCTTTGTTGTTGCAACTCCGCTTACAACTACATTTTTTTTTTTTATCTGATTGATGATAGCTTTAGCAGTTTTGGATTGATCTTACATTGGATTGTTAGTTCGAACGTGTTATTGTTGCAATAGAACAAAACCTTCATCCTACTTGAGCAAGTCACCAATAGTACATAGTGTAGATTTAATTTCCGTAGTGTGATTTCAAATTCCGCAAAGTGTGATTTCAATTTCCGCAAGTGTGATTTCAATTTCTGCAAGTGTGATTTCAATTAAGAACACCATGAAATTAATACATATGGGATGGAGAAAGGCCATTGAATCCTTCTCCTTTCCACTTTACATCATGTTAAATAAGATAATTAATTACATGATTGACATGTTGATATGAATCTAAACCAAGATGGATCATCTAACACTTCTACATTTAATTCCTAAAAAATCTAAACTATAGATGGAGAAGGTTCAACCAACCCTTCTCTACGATACTTGTAGATGGATAAGAATAGGCTATCCCTTCTCTAAATGCCCACAATATCATTCAATCCCTTCTTAATATATAAACTATAGATAGAGAAGGGTCAACCAACCCTTCTCTATGATACTTGTAGATAGATAAGACTGATCTACCCCTTCTCTAAATGCTCACAATATCATTCAATCCCTTCTTAATATCTAAAATATAGATGGATAAGGGTCAACCAAACCTTCTATATGATACTTGTAGATGGATAAGACTGGTCTATCCCTTCTCTAAATGCTAACAATATCATTCAATCCATTCTTAATCCGATCACACTATCAACTGTAGCATATTGAACCAACTCCAACACTAAAATAAATTTACATAAATGAATCCCATCTGCAAAAAATATTAAGGAAAAATTCTTTGTTGGGCATAAAGAATTTGGTGAACAAGTTATTTCACCCAAAATAATATACCCCTACCCTCAATCATATTTTGGATGGATTTAGTTGTGGTCCTCCTATCCTTGAGATATTTGTTAGCCTATGGCTTACCTTTACCAATCACTAAGTCTAAATTGTCACCTATATTTGTATTATTCATTTAGGATATTAGTAATATATCCTCAAGTGATGACTAATGAGTTAGTTAATATTGCCTAGCCTAGTCATCATGCATGATTTTAGGATCTAGAGCAAATCTCTCTATGAGGTGGCATCACCCATTGTACTATAAATATGTAACATTGGAGTGAATAATAATGAGTTGGCTATTATGCCTTTTCCGCCATGTTGTTATTCTTGTCTATGTTTTATCAATATCCCATGTATGGACCATAGCATCTAACATACACTTTTGAAGAGAAACAAGGCATTGTTGAATCTCAAGAATAGTAATGGGCCTTTTTTCGATGTTGGCATCCCGATGAAATCAACACAACTTGGGTATTTTGTAAAATAGAAAAAGTGTATAATGGAATAGGTGTACTATTAGACAGGTGCTTTGGACACATTTTGAAGTTTCATTAATTCCTATTGTATAAGCGTTTTGGATCCTTCATTGCTATCTAATGGCTATACTATGGTGAAAGTGTATTGTTCGACAATAGTTTTCTGTTCGACAAGTGTACTATTGGACAATAGTTTTGGTGTGTTCATTCCTATATGCCTAAATAATGATTAATGAGTTTTTATCTCAATTTAGAATTAATCTTGTACTCATTTAGAATTAATCATTATCTCAACATAATATTTTACATGCTCAAATGGTGTGAATATGCACATATATTTTTCTACACAAAATATTCAAATACATAGTGCTCTCGATTCTCTCGATTGATAGGATCACAATGATGGATGAGACATGTGATACAATATTCTAGTGTATTACCCATTGATTCACTAGCATGAATCTAAATCCATTAAAATTTCTCTAGATTACTCCATTAACGAAATAAAATATAATTACAAAATAAAATTCATGGTTATTTTTTGTGTTATCCATTGACGTATTAAACCTTCCACTACACAATGAGATATTACCAACTAAAGTAGTGGTAGGTTTGGAGAGATATAATGAAGACAATTTAAAACATGGAATCTAAATATCCAATTGAGCACTTCTTTATTTTGAATGCTATGCCATAATAACGTGTCCCTTTTTATAATATACAACTTCCCTTTTTTCCCATTCCTGGACTATGAGAAAGATTTTCTTTCTTTTAAGGTGTTTTTTCCATTTTATTGGATTCTTACTTTTTAAGGTGATTCTCCAGGAAACTTTCCTACTAAAGTTTTTTACTTAGACTCTATTTCTTTTACCAAATTTGAAATCTATGGACTGCAAATGCATGAAACTCATAAGTTAAAAAAATTGAAATCTATGGACTGCAAATGTGTAAAACTCATAAGTTAAAAAATATTAAATGAACCCAAACACATATTGCACCATCTAAATTATCTATTGTATTATTGAAACTTAAAACATATGCATATTTCCTTTTTCCCCACACAAGAAACCTACTATAACAAGAGGATATTGAAAATACCAAATTCAACCTATTATGACTTTCAAGGCCAACAAATGCATCCACCATGAAATTCAAATCGTGCAATAAAAATAATTACAAATTTATTTAATTTATATCTTTATTATAGGTTATGATGAATGTATTAATTACAATTTTATTTAATTTACATCTCTATTATTTAATTTATATCTCTATTATAGGTCACGATGAATGTATAATTTAAGATCCAAAATTAAATGTTTAAACTCTCTCATATTGGTGACAAAATATGGAGAGGGTATTTCAATCTTTCACTAATGTGTTGGAAATAAATATAATCATCAATTTTGGTAAAGGAGTTTTTATGCTAAATAAGATTAATGACATTTTTTAAGCTAATGAGTTTATGGGTGTATAACAATTGAGAGTGTTGGATCTTATTTCTTTGATCCATTTAACTCATATTACCATATTAAACACTAATATGCAAGGCACAATCATTGTTAGTAGTTTGGGTTACTATTCACAATGAATATTGAATCCCAACTTTAAGAACTTATTCTAGTTAATGGTAAAGAGATTATATATTAGAACCTTACTTATAAGAATATTACCATATTAAACACCACTATGCAAGGATAACATGTTATCAATGGTTTAAGTAGCTGTTGAGAGTCTCATCCTTAGGAAGCATGTATTCTATCCAATGATAGAGATAATACCTATTAATAACTACCCTATAAGGGGCCTACCTAATAAGGACATAGGAAAAAGAATGTGGAGATGTGGAATATGTGGGACCTCATGTATGATCTAGAGGTAATACTTATTTAGTGATTGAAATTCATTGTAAGCAACTAGTAAAATGAGTATTTTGAGAGTGTTAAACCGAAAACAAATAAATATTTAAATAGATGAATAAATGGTAGCAACACATAAAGTACTCCTATACAACAAATTCAACTTCAACTAAAAATAAAATTAATAATAATAGAGTTTAAGAGTTTATCTCCATAAATGTATATTTCCATAGAGAAATTTAATAAAGTCTACACATTCTTTTCAGATTCAAATCCTACATATTCGCCATCTTGCAAAAATCACTGACCAAGTTCTACTTTTTTCTGCCAGAGCCTATCAATTGCAATATCATCATCCCCCTACAAAGGACAAGAATTGAAAATTACTGATACGACTATCCAACACAAATATCGCAAGCCTAGTTTATAATCATGGCCAATAATTTACTTAAATAAAATATATACTTGTTTAACATAAATTGTACACTTGTTTAAACTAATATTTAGATAAATAAAATAAACTAGCTCAAGCAAAATTGGCATACCAAAGGTGTTGGAGTCCATCCTCGGACATTCATGCTCTCTTTCATGCTCCATGCACAGACATTACTATAACAAGGAAGAAAAACCAATAATACATATTAGTATATACTCGTCTAAAATAGTAAAAATATAAATATTAAATAAGTGATTCAATCAAGAATAACATACCCAACCATGAACAAGAATAACATACCCAACCAGAGTTCCATGGATCTAATATTATTGGTCTCTTTTGATTCTACTCTCCATATTAAGCCATTCTTCCAAAAGCATAAATCTTTAATTTTCTGTTATGGTTTAGATGTTCTCATATTATAATCAAATGCTCTTTCAAAAATTCCTACATTAATGTGAACTAAGTACGATCATATAAAAAATATTTTTAAAGAGAAAAGTTGGTGTGTGGTTGGTAAGCAATCAATGTTTAGAGTTAGATAATACCCCAAGAATGAAATCACTTAGATGTATGCAGAAAACAAAAATTTGGATTCTTCCAAGAAGATAAATCTTTCCTCTTTCTGTTATGAAATAGATGTTCTCATATAATCACTACATAGTGATATAATACCCCAAGAATGATATCACTTGGATGTATGCATAAAACAAAAATCTACATTCTTCCAAGAAGATAAATATTTTCTCTTTCTGTTTTGAAATAAATGTTCCCATATAATCAATTGCATGCACCATGATCTAAACATAAGATCATGTACAACATATTTTTAAATCTAGGAATGTTGGTTGGTGGTTAGTAAGCAACAAGTTAAAGATTGACAATACCCCAAGAAGAAATTCACTTCGTTGTATGTAGAAAACATAAATCTCCATATTACGCCATTCTTCCAAGAAGATAAATCTTTCTTTTTTCAGCTATGGGATAAATCTGTCCTCATATAATCAAATGCTCTTTCAAAAATATTGCATCATGATATAAAAATAAGTAAGATCATGTATCTAGCATATTTTTAGCATACTTTTGTAAGTTTTAAACTTGTGAAGTAAAGCAATGCATATAGATTCTTAAGCAAAACAAAATTTAATCAATGGCTCATACACAGAGTACACAGAGTACACAGTTGTCGAATCTGACGCACCCACACACACACATGCAAAGAATATAACACACACCCAACATTATCCCACTTGTTGTTTTCTTTGCATCCAAGGGTCCAGGGGATTATATAGTCAACAATCCATGGAATAAATGCCCATTGTTACTCTACACCAGGAGAACTTTTCTGTGCTCACAGACTTTGTCAATGAATCTGCAACATTCTTCAAAGTGTCAACCTTTTCCAACAACACCTTCTTTTCCTCAACCATGTCTCTCACAAAGTGATATTGAACATCAATATGCTTTGTCTTCAAATGATAAGCTGGGTTATTTGCTAGGAAGATTGCACTATGACTGTCACAATCTAATCTCACTGCTTGTTGTACCAACCCAATACCTGAACACAATCTTTGTAACCATATTGCTTCCTTGCTTGCATAAGTGGCTGCCATGTATTCAACTTCTGTAGTTGAGAGTGCCACTACAGCCTGCCTTTTGCTCATTCAACTGATTGCTCCCGCAAATAGGTTAAACACATACCCACTTGTAGATCTTCTGCGATCCAGATCTCCAGCCCAGTCTGCATCAACAAAGCCACATATGTCCATCACTCTGTCCAATCCTGGTCTTCCTTGGTAGCACAATCCATAATTGGTAGTGCCACGAAGATACCTGAAGACCCTTTTTACTGTTGTCCAATGCTCCTTCCCTGGTTTTGACATATACCTGCTCAAAACTCCCACAGCATGTGCAATGTCTGGTTTAGTACAGACCATTGCATACATCAAACTGCCAACTGCACTGGCATACAGAACATGCGACATGTTCTCTTCTTCTTCCTGTGTCTTGGGACACTGATCTGCAGATAAATTTACACCTATAGGAATAGGAACCTTGACCGATTGACTTCCATGCATATTAAACCTCTGCAATATCGTCTCAACATATTTTCTCCAATTCAACCAAAGTTTCCTATTTGCACGATCGCTTTTAATCTCCATTCCCATAATGAAGTTAGCAACACCGAGATCCTTCATGTCAAATTTGGAGGATAGCTGCGATTTCACCTCCTTGATAACATCCATGTTATTTCCTACCAACAACATGTCATCAACATACAACACTACATA
>ML813290.1:31123-51750 GCA_009831015.1 Picea engelmannii | reverse complement strand
AGAGTGATAATAGTGGAGGCCATTCAATGTAAGGTGGACTAGATCCACTATATTATTAAATAAGACCCACTATGGTAGCTAGATATAATAAATGGGTAATTAGATATAATAAATGTAAGAGGACTTCTTAGAAGGTTCTACTTTTAGAAGATTACTCCTCTAGAATGTTATTAGGTGATGGTAGCACTATATAATGGGGTTCAAGCAATGTAATGAGAAAGAGAAGTATTGTATTTGGAGCGGTAGCTCAATAGGAGGATGCCCCCTCGAAGAGGCAAGTGAATATGAGAGGATCCCTTCCATAATAGGATCCATTGTACGATGTTGCCCTACCTCAAGGGTTTCTATAATAAAGTTGTGGTTTTCTATATTGTTCTTGTTTATCATTTGTGGTGATTTTGTAATCAGTCTTTGGTTCTTAACAATTAGATACTTTTCATTACTTGGCCAGTGTTATGGGTTGAGTTGTTTGGAGCTCTATCCTTCAAAGACAAAATCCTAATTATATTTAAAATTAGGTTTGGGTTATGTGGGAGTGCTCAATCTAACATATTCACCCTTGTTGATTCATTCCCATTGATGCAGGAGCATCGTCTTCAAAGTCAACAATGCACGTGTGGAGGCAGACAAATGGCATCTCAGCAATGGCAGAGTTTCAAATCAAGCATTTAACTCAGAATTTAATCGGTTGTTGAGATATTTTTGTAAACAACATTTTAAAATGTAACTTGTTTGTAAAGTCTTGAAGAACTGTAAGAAATTGTAGATATGGAGTGTCGACTCTATCTGGCAATAACTAGTAGTATTTATAATATGACAGAGTAGGTAATTTCTTTGAATTTGAAATGATAGATTTCAGAACAGGATGAGAGAGCTCATGGAGCCGGTCCTTATATAGTTTTTCAATATTGTATTGTAACAGATAGACAAAATAGAGAGATCAGTAGAGCAGAGTAGAGTAGCAAAAACACTATGTATTTTGTTTTTCATGAATGAATAGAATAGACATAAATTGTCCCAAATAATTGGATTGTGTTCATTTCATGTGTGATTGAGTGAATGTTATTCTGTGTGTATGATTTATTACAATTCGTTCATGTATGATTTTTTCAAGAGATTAACGGTATGAGTTCGTGACAAAGTTGGTTGAGTTTCAATCGTTTCTCTTCTGATACTTGTATGCAAGGTGTGCATATCGATCGCAAGGAGTGCATCGACTGAGTCTCGGATTGACTCAGAGAAGTTTAGAGAGAATCAGAGAAACTCACACCAGGTGCAAGGTGTGCACAACGTCAAGAAGTCAACAAGCTTCGAAGAACCATCACAGAAGAACGCCAGGTGGGCGAGAAGCATTTTCTTTTCAAGAAAATACTTCAAACTGAGTTATTCAAAATCCTGAGAATGCAAAGTGTGCATGGGAGATCGAAATCCTTTCAAGGATAGAATCTCTGAAGAGATAACGCTTTTCACGAGTGTTGACGAGATCCTAGAGATGGATTCGTCGGGAGAACAAAGGTTTGGAACCTTTGAAAGCGTATAAATATTCCAAGGCGGAGATATATCAGAAGCTCAGGAGGAAGAATGACCGTGATCATCGGATCATAGGGAAGAAGATCGAAAATCATCAGATTAGAAGGAGGTGCATGAGTTTTAGCACTTCGTGTATAGAGGAGAGAGAATTTATCAGAATTGAAGCTTGAGATTCCTGGAGTCTGGAACCTCGGAATAGAATCTTGACCATCTGATCAGTGGGATAGATCTGAACCATCAGATCATTAGAGGCAAATACCAAGCATCAGATCACCATGAGGAATCACAACCGTTGGTTGCTATAAGCTCAGGAGGGAGAGTGGTTTGAAACTTGAGATTCCCGAAGTTCGAAGTCTCGGAACGCGGAGGTGGAATCTCAACCGTTTGATTGATCAAGCATGAGTCGTCTGATATCACAAGTTCATAAGGGGTTAAGTTTGAGACTTGAAACTCCCAAAGCGCGGAGAGCCGAAGAGAGATGAGTCATTGATTTGGGAGGAGACACTTGTCAACAGATCTTGTACTCAGGGGAAAAGCCAAAGTGGATTTTTAGTTTGATAATTGAGATTGTCGGAGCGTGAAGACCCGAAGTCCCGGAATAAAAACTGGACCGTTGGATTCAGAGTAGATGTGGTGCAAATCTGTTAACTCCGAGTAAACTCCCGAAGTAACCCTCAATCATTGGATTAGGAGGGACACACATTAGTTGATCTTAAACTCTGGGTAAGATTCATTTGGAAAAAGAGGTTTGAGATTTGAAATCTCAGAAGTCTGGAGCACCGGAGGAAATATTGACCATTGATCGAGAAGGGGCCATTGGACCGTTGATCTAGGTTGAAAGGTCAAACACCCAGGTGAAGATCGGGCCGTTGATTTACGTGACAGGTGTCCGTAGATAGCCAATTCCGGAGAAGTGAAGTATGGAAGGAAGCCAAGTTTGAGATTTCAAACTCCCGGAGTCCGAAATTGCAAAGAGAGCCTCGATCATTGATTCAGAGGAAGTAGATATGGTCCATAGATAATAAGGGAATATATTTGAAGCGTTGATTTGGACACTATTGTCAAGATTGTGAGATCGACGATCCCGTGTCATTGTGGGGAAAAAAGTTGTGAGGAGGTTAAAGAATCAAAGGCGGGTCACAATTTGAATGGTGGTTTCGCCGAGGGGACGCATGGAGGTCCTAGGAGCATTGCGGTCCCAAAAGTGGTTTAACTCCAGATCACTTATGACCATGCCCACAATCATGTGGTCATAGCCCCAGGTCATATCAAGTGAGGGCTTATCCAAAAGGGAGCTAACGTCGACATTCTGAGTTTTCGCACAGAGAGAAAGGGGAAGGTTGCGAGTCGCTGTCAGATCTGCACCAAGAAGCTGAGGGGGCCTGTTTTTAGATACAGAGGGGGACCTTTAAGGTTCCAAAGAGTCTTTTGACTCGATAATCGAAGATCCAAGACCGGGTGGTTGCGTACTCTAGTTAAAAATTTTCATGGACTCATGTCCATGAGCTCCTGCACTGTCTTTCCATGATTCAAAATATCATGTTATGTGACCCAACTTGCATCTTCCATTGGATGATATTTCCACTTCACTAAGTACTCAGGATATGTCTTCTTCCTAGTTTTCTTTCTATTCCTCTATTCAATAATTTTCTCCATCTGAGGTTTTTCTGCTGTGGGAAATTTCTCTTCCCACTGAATTTCTTTCTGATCATCTGATTCTACTGCTTCATCTCTCCTGTAAGGATACATGTCTACAACATTGAATATTGACGATATCCCAACATTGTTTGGCAACTCAATCAAATAAGCATTGGCTGCGAATTTTCTGAGAATCCTGCATGGTCCTATCTTTTTCATTTTTAACTTGTTGTACATTCCCCTTTGAAACCTCTCTTTTCTCAAATGAGCTAAAACTTCATATTCAACTTTGAATTGAACTTCTCTCCTCTTTTGATCAACTCTGCTCTTGTATTTTTGACTGCTTTCATGTAGCTATTCTTTGACTCTGTCATGGAGTTTCTGCATTTCTATTGCAAAATCCTCTGCTCCAACACTTCTGAATTCATATTGATTCAAATATCTCAACACTGTAATCCCTCTTGGCTGTATACCATACACAATTTCAAATGGACTTTTTCCTGTGCTCTTGTTCACTGAATTGTTGAATGCAAATTTTGCTTGTGCCAGAATCTGATCCCATTGTCGACCTTGCTCAGTGACTAAACTTCTCAATAAGTTTCCAAGATTTTTTTTTACTACTTCAGTCTGTCCATCTATCTGAGGGTGATATGATGAACTAAAGGATAAGTTCATCCCTAGCCTCTTCCATAGAGTCCTCCAAAAGTGTCCTACAAATTTGGTTTCCCTGTCTGAAACTATGCTCCTCGATAATCCATGTAGTCTTACTACTTCTCTGAAAAACAAATTGGCGATGTGTGTGGCATCGCTTTTCTTTTGGCATGGTATGAAATGTGCCATTTTTTAGAATCTGTCTACCACAAAAAATATGGAATCACTCCCTTTTTGAGTTCTAGGCAATCCCAAAACAAAATCCATACTGATTGCATTCCACGACCTTTCTGGAATTGGTAATGGATGATACAAACCAGTGTTCTGTTGTCTTCCTTTTGCATATTGATAAATTCTGCATTTTTTCACAAACTTTTTCACTTCTTCTCTCATGCTCGGCCAATAATACGAATTTCTTAGCTGTGAAAATGTCTTATCGTGACCAACGTGTCTAGATAAACCTCCACTGTGTTTCTCTTTCAGCAGGTTGTCTCTCATTGAGCATTTCAGAATGCATAATTGGATCCCTTTGAACAATAATCCATCCTGCATCAAATATTCAGTCCATGGGCTTCTGTCTCCCAATAAAGGATTCTTGCATGCCTCATAAGCTTCTTTGAAATCTGCATCTTCTTTATACATCTCCTTGAGTTTTTCGAACCCCAAGGTCTCCACCTAGAATTCCTGCATAATCAAACTCCTCCTTCTCAAAGCATCTGCGACTTTGTTAGCAGTTCCAACAATGTGTTTAATAACAAAAGTAAAATTCTGCATAAATTCTACCAATTTTTCATGTTTCTGATTCAACTTTTCTTGCTTAGTAATAAACTGCAAAGCATGATTATCATTGTACAAGACAAATTCTTTAGGGATTAGATAATGTCTCCATTTTTTCAAAGCTTGAATCATTGCATAAAATTCCCTGTCATACATGGAATACTTTTGCTTGGCATCATTCAGTTTCTCATTAAAATAAGCAACTGGCCTATTTTCCTGACTCGATATTACTCCAATAGCTAATCCACTTGCGTCGCATCTCACTTGAAATGTTTTTCCAAAATCGGGTAACACTAGAATTGGTTTCTATGTGATTTTCTCCTTCAACACTTTGAAACTTTTTTCAGCTTCCTCTGTCCAACTGAAGGACTTGTGTTTCTTCTTCATAGTTTCCAGCATGGGTGCACATATGCCACTGAAATTTCTGATAAATTTTCTATAAAAAATCGCTAACCCATGAAAACTTCTTACCTCAAATATGCTGCTCGGCGACGACCATTCTCTAATCACTCTCACTTTTGTTGGGTCCATCTTCAATTCATTTGAAGAGATTAAGAAACCCAAATATATGATCTCCTTCTTCATAAAAGAACTCTTCTTTAGATTTATCAACAATTTCTCTTGCTTCAACCTTTCCATCATTGATGTGAAATTTCTTAAGTGTTCCTCCTTTGTCTTGCTGAAGATTAGTATGTCATCGAGATATACTATGAAAAATTTGTCTATGAAGTCTTTCAACACTTCATTCATTAACCTCATAAATGTGCTTGGTTCATTTTTCAATCCAAACGGCATGACTAGCCATTCAAACAATCCTTCATTTGTCTTGAATGTTGTTTTCCATTCATCTCCCTCTCTCATTCTTATTTGATGATATCCGCTCTTCAAGTCTATCTTGGAAAAATAGCTTGCTCCACTCAAACAGTCCATCAAATCATCCATCCTCGGTAAAGGGAATCTGTATCTAATGGTTATCTTGTTGATGGCTCAGGAATTTGTACACATCCTCCATCCCCCATCTTTCTTTGGACTTAATACAGTCGGTACTGCACATGGGCTTAGGCTTTCCTTGACTAACCCTTTATCCAACAACTCCTGGACTTGATTTTTGACTTCCTCATTCTCTCTAGGTGTCAACCTATAAGCTTCTTTGTTTGGTAAACTATCTCTTGGAATAAGGTCAATATGATGGCTTATACTCCTAATGGGTGGAAATGAGTGTGGTAACTCATCCACGACTATATCAACAAAGTTTTCTAATAGTTCTTGAATTTCTATACGAAAATATTCTACAAAAGTATTCGTAAGGGTAACTCTAGGCCTCCTCACTACAACAAATTGCATTTCTTTCTCCTTCTTGACTTTCTTCAAGACCTCCTTCCCACTCATGAGAAGTATGTTTGAACTGACTTCTTTCTTTTGCTCTTTGTCTTCTATGCGTAATAACATATGTGTTCTACCATTTTTCTCTAGGGTATAGGTATTCTTCCTTCCATCATGAATAAACTTTCGGTCATACTGCCACGACCTCCCCAATAAAATATGACAAAAATCCATAGGAATTGCATCGCACAATATTTCATCCCTATAACCTCCTATTTTAAATTCAACTTGGCATTGTTGACTTACCATGACTTGATGTCCTTTCTGCAACCACGATACCTTGTATGAATTTGAATGTGCAGTTGTCTTTATCTCTAGCTTCTCCGCCATCTTTGTGGATACTAGATTGTCAGTGCTCCCACTATCTATGATCACCCTGCAAACTCTGTCTTTCGACTTGCAAGCAATTCTGAACAGGCTTGTTTGCGGAACTGGTTCCTCTGGTTCCTTTTCTGGTTTAAGAAGGATCTTTCTCATCATGAGGTTTCTTCCTCCTTTTGCTACTTCTGCTTCCACATGTTTATGTTCTTCAACAATGTGTGCTTCTTCGCCTTCTCTCTTTATGTCCAGACATTCCCAAGATTTGTGTCCTTCTTTTCCATAGGTATAACATTTAACCACGCCTCCTCTGGCTCTTCCTCTTCCTCTACCTCTGGAAAAAGAACTTCTTCCTCCATGTTGTCCTTCTTTAGAACTTCCACCCTTCTCATGGTGACTATGTTGTTTGTCAGCTTCAGGCTTCGACTTCTGGAACTTCTCTCTATTGGTTCCCTTGCCTCTACTTGAATTTCCGCCTCTGCTTCGTTGGCTTTGCTTCCTGGCAAATTTTTCTTCAGCTTTCAAGGCCGCTTGATAAGCATCCTCGACTTTACTGACAGACATCATGCTGATCTCCTCTTGGATTTCATATCCCAGCCCATTGATGTATCTCGCTGTCTTCTCATCTTCATTCTCTTTCTGTCTAGCCCTAATGTTCAGTCGGTAAAATTCTTCAGTGTACTCTTTCAATGATAAACCCCTAAGTTTCAGGTTATGCAATCTTCTGTAAAGATTGATTTGGTAATCCTTTGGGATAAATTTGTCTTTCAACTTAGCTACCATCCTATACCAATTTTTAATTTTCTTCTTACCATTTCTCCTGCGTTCGGTTTGCAGTTCATCCCACCATAACGCTGCATGGCCTTTCAATCTTGTCACTGCATGCTTCACCATCTTGTCTTCTTCGATATGTCCGTAATCGAAGTATTTATCCATAGCACATACCCAATCTAACAATTCTTCAACTTCCAAATTTCCTTTGTACATAGGTACCTCTATTCTTGCTCTGGCTCCTATCTTTGAAACAAATTTTATCAAGCGATCTTGTGCAACATCCTTTGCTACATTTTCTTCGCCCTTTGCTTCTTCTTCACTCTCAGATTCACTAACATCACCAACGTCTGGTGCTTTTCTCTGTGTTGTCTCCATGGCATCCAATATCATTCATAGTTGCCTCATTTCTTCTTCCATTTCTGCATTCGCTCTGCGCCTTCTGGGTGGCATGATTTTCACTGTGTCACCTACAAACAAGAATCAAATTCTTGATACCATGATTGATACCAACTTCCCTTCTTTATCCTTTTGTCTGTTGTTTGCAAATAGACTCAAAATCAACTCTGATACCACCTGATGCAACCCCCCTACTCCCCCATCGGGCTACGCAACCTCCCTGTCTTGGATATTCGATTCTCGAGTCAAAAGACTATCTGGAACCTTAAAGGTCCCCCTCTGGATCTAAACACAGGCCCCGTTAGATTCTTGGTGCAGGTCTGACAACAACCCACGACCTTCCCCTTTCGCTCTGTGTGAAAACTTAGAATGTCGATGTTACCTACCTTTCGGATAAGCCCTCACTTGATATGACCTAGGGCTATGACCAAGTGATTGCAGGCACGGTCATAAGTGGTTTGGAGTTAAACCACTTTTGGGCCCGCAATGCTCCTACTACCTCCACGCGTCCCATCGGTGAAACCACGGTTGAAATTGCGGCCCACCTTCGATTCCTTAACCTCCTTGCAACTTTTGACCCCGCAATGACACTGGATCGTCGATCTCATGATCTTGATGATAGCTTCAGAATCAATGCTTCAAATCTGCGCCCTTCTTATCTACGGACCAGATCTACTTCCTCTGAATCAACGGTCGAGGTTCTCTTCGCAATTACGGACTCCGGGAATTTGAAATCTCAAACTCGGCTTCCTTTCGTACTTCACTTCTCTAGAATTGGTGATCTACAGACACCTGTCCCGTAAATCAATGACTCGGTCTTCACCTGGGTGTTTGACCTTTCAACCTAGATCAACGGTCCAACGACCCCTTCTCGATCAATGGTCGAGATTTCCTCTAGGGATATGGACTTCTGAGATTTCAAATCTCAAACCTCTTTTTCCAAATGACTTTTATCTGGAGTTTAATATCCACTAACGCATGTGCCTCCTAATCCAACAATCGATGGTTACTTCGGTATTTTACTCGGAGTTAACATATTTTCTCCATGTCTACTCCGAATCTAATGGTTTAGATATTATTTTGGGACTTCGGGTCTTCGCGCTCTGACGATCTCAATTCTCAAACTGAAAATCCACTTTGGCTTTTCCCCGGAGTACGATATTTGTTTGACAAGTGTCTCCTCCCAGATATACGACTCACGACTCTTCGACTCTCCTCGCTTCAGGAGTTTCAAGTCTCAAAATTGACCCCTTATGAACTCGTGATATCTGATGGCTCACGCTTGATTAATCGAATGACTGAGATTCCACCTCAGCGTTCCGAGACTCCACAACAACTGACATCTGTGATTCCTCTTGGCAATCTGACGCTTGGTCTTTGCCTCCAATGATCTGATGGTTCAGATCTATCCCGCTGATCGAATGGTCGAGATTCTATTCCGGGGTTCCAGACTCCGAGAATCTCAAGCTTCAATTCCGATAAATTCTCTCTCCTCTGTATGCGAAGTGATAAAATTCGTGCACCTCCTTCTGATCCGATGATTGTCGATCTTATTCCCTATGATCCGACGATCATAGTCGTTCTTCCTCCTGAGCTTTTGATATCTCTCCACCTTGGAAGATTTATCCGCTTTCAAAGGTTCCAAACCTTTGTTCTCCTGAAGAATCCATCTCTGGGATCTCGTCAACACTTGTTAAAAGTGTTATCTCTTCTGAGCTTCTATCCTTGAAAGTATTTTGATCTCCCATACACACTTTGCGTTCTCAGGATTTCGAATAACTCAGTTCAAAGGATTTTCTTGAAAAGAAAATGCTTCTCACCCACTGGCATTCTTCTGTGTTGGTTCTTCGAATCTTGTTGACTTCTTGACATTGTGCACACGTTTCACCTGGTCTGAGTTTCTCTAATTCTCTGTGAACTTCTCTGAGTCAATCCGAGACTCAGTCGACACACTCCTTGAGTTTGAGATGCACACCTTGCATACAAGTATCAGAAGAGAAATGATTGAAACTCAACCAACTTCATCACGAACTCATACAATTAATCTTTCGAAAAAATCATACATTAACAAATTGTAACAAATCATACACACAGAATAACATTCACTCAATCAAACATGAAATGAACACAGTCCAAGGATTTGGGACAATTTTTTTCTGTTCTATTCATTCAAGAAAAACAAAATACATAGTGTTTCTGCTACTCTACTCTGCTCTACTGAGCTCTCTATTATGTCTATCTGTTACAATACAATACTGAAAAACTATCTAAGGACTGACTCCATGAGCTCTCTCTTCCTGTTCTGAAATCTTTCATTTCAAATTCAAAGCTATTACCTACTCTGTCCTATTATAATAACTACTAGTTATTGCAAGATAGAGTTGACACTCCATATCTACAATTTCTTACAGTCCTTCAAAACTTTACAAACAAGTTACATTTTAAAATGTTGTTTACAAAAATATCTCAACAACCGATTAAATTCTGAGTTAAATGCTTGATTTGAAAC
This sequence comes from Picea engelmannii, assembly GCA_009831015.1. NCBI lineage: Eukaryota > Viridiplantae > Streptophyta > Pinopsida > Pinales > Pinaceae > Picea > Picea engelmannii. Next base: position 41,774 of record ML813290.1, on the reverse strand, counting down.
TTTGCCATTGTTGAGATGTCATTCGTCTTCCTCCATGCATGCGTTGTTGACTTTGAAGGCGATTCTCTTGCATCACCCATCTTGGAGGTGGCACGCACGTGAGTTGGTGCCTATGGTTGGGAGGAAAACTGATCCTATGGAGATATTTCCTTAAGTGCTATAACAACTAAGTATTTTTATCTTAAATATTTAAGTTACAAGAATTAATTATTGTAGTTTTTGTTTGAGTAAATGTTATGAGCATAAATTGGTGAATGATTACGTTCAAGGTATATATTCTAGGTTGTCTAGGAATTATGTGCAGATTTCTAAGGTTACGTCATCCATTAACTTATGCTATATAGTCCATACTTTATCCTCTATTATGTAAATTAAGAGGAAACCATGCCAAATGTATGGAATTAGCATTATGAGTATAAAAAATATGACATAACTAGAAGAAATTCTAATTATATGTATGTAGACATTTTTTATAAGTATTTTGATATTTTCTTCTATGTAACAAGCTAATAATTTGAGAATTGTGTGTTTGAATGATTAATTGTATAATTGGATCAAAATCATTGTGTAAAACATGCATGTTGTTAAATATTTGTTGTAGTGATTTGAGGAAATTGTTGCACATGTATGTTTATTTCCATTGTAATATTGAATTGATATATGTATGTGTGTGTAAAAATTAGTCAGGGGATTGCTAAGGATTAAATGGAATCACAATCGAGAAACCTAATTAGGGGAGAAGACAAAATTTTAATAGTGTGCCATGACAACCAAGGTAGGAAAGTCTAAGTATAGTGAAACAATGTTTACACAAGACAAATTGATCATGACAAGGAATAACATAGGAAGTTTTGTTCTAGTACTCTTGGAATATGTTTTACATATTTTAGTAATTCAAAGCCTCTTGGACTTTGCATGGACATAAAAGAGCATCCACTAGTTTAGGAAGGAGTAAAGAGAATCTTATAGAACCACAAAGGCATGCACTTCAAGACTGATCATATAAGATAATAACTTGAAAAGATTTTGAGGTCTTTAGGATTGTCCAAGATTCTTATTGGTGACAAAATTTTCTCATAGTTTTTCTAGTCTTATCCAGTTGAATACTTTTTTATATTTTTTCTTTATTATGTTTAATGAATTTTTAAAGAAATAGTTCCAGGAGTGTTTTGTAATATAGTTCCAAGATTGTTTTCAATTGGACAGAGACCATGTGGCACTTTGTGCTAATGGCACAGAGTCCATATGAACTCTGCATGGAGTCTAGATGGACTATGTGTAGAGTCAACAATCGTCCTTCAATATCTCGTAGAACAATATCATTTGCACCGATGTTAAAACCTGGTTTGGTATGATTCGTTGTTCGTAATATGTCCATGTATAGGAATCTGAAAATCGACAAAGAGTCGAAACAAAACCAAGGCAACAATGATTGTAGAAGCCATGAATTCCATTTCAAGACAACGTTTCAATTTAAAAAGTTGTCAGATAAGATTAAAATCCTTGGTTAAAGCTCATCCACACATTTTCCGGTAGAAATAATGAAAGTCCTAACATTTCAAAGGTATTGTTTTATAAGTATAATCCATGTTCTTTTGATTTCTTTGTTCTCTCTTTGGGTAGAGTATTTCCCTCTTTCCACTCTATGAATTTGTCCAAGACCCTTTGGGTTGGAGTATTGGTGCATTATTTGATCTCTTCATTGGAACACATGGATTTGAAATGTATTTGTGTAGCTTAATGTTTAGATTACTTTCAAGTGGTAAGAAGTCCCTAATTTTCATTGACTTATTATGCATTATAGGGAGTTGAAGGAAATTAGAAGGGTGTTATGAAATCATGAAGAGTCCATTCAGGGAAACAAAAAATCAATATTTTCATCTCCAACCAAAATTCATGAAAATGAACAATAGACAATCACTCAAGTTGTAACAATTATGAGCACTCGTGTCCAATGTAAGACACAAATAGTCATTGCATAGGTTGAATGTAATATGCTTTGGAATCTGGTTATCAATATGAGCAAGGGAGACCAATTCGAGGCCTTGAATTAGGCGTAGTTTGTAAATTAAAACTATGGGGGATCATAGGAAGATGATATTGTGCATCAAATTGTAGACAACATGGAAATAACAAAACCATAGTTGGACCCAGTCAAACCAACAATGGAAGAAGCGGGCAATCAATATACATTTTGCTAAGTTCTTATTATACTAGTTGTATCTTGTAGAATCTTTACCACTCAAAAGTGTTGGGAAATTTTTCCTTTGGATATAATTAGGCTTTGTTATATGCTAGTACATAGTCTGTTATTTAGTTATTATACATCACTTTTGAAACAAACCTTGATGTACGTGCTCTATATCTTTCATGTAGTCTTTTTATTGATATTAAATCTCCTAGTTACAATTAAAAAAATAAAAATTGTTGTTAGTAAAGTATGTGTGTAGACATTATGTTATGCATCACAAGATGACCAACTTTAATATCTGCATTCTATTTATATACTTGAAGTAAAGGTCAACACAAACTAAAACACTAAGTAGTTCATTCAAAATTTACATTTTACAAATAAATCTAGTGATTTAGCTATTATTATACTAAAAAAATAGACCCTCCATAACTCAAACACAACATATACACAACATAAGTAGAAAATTAACAAGTACATTTGATATTAAATTTAGATAAATTTCAAAAATATAATTACATTAGCTAATAAAATACTAACTACTTAACTAATAGTCTAAATGTACATGTTCTACAATTATAAAAAGTTCAATATATAAATTTTGGGGGGATGGAAGGTATTGTACAACACTTTGGGCACTCTGTGCGAATGGGAAGAGTCCATATGGACTTTGATCATTCGCACAGAGTGCCATATGGGCTCTTTGCGAATGGACAAAGTCCAACCAAAATAAAAATAAAAACTATAACAAAAAAAAAATTGCAAACATAAACCAGATTTACCTGGCCTTGATGCCTACGCCCTACACTTAGATTTTCCAAAAACACCAACGTTCTCCAACAACACCAACATTCACCAACCGCTAGAATTCACCAACAACACCAACCACCATCGTTTGTCAACAACACCAACCACCAATGTTCGACAACAACACATGTAAAGTAAAAATTTACATATTTGACCTTTATAAAAAGTTCAATATATAAATTGAAAGTAAAAATAAAAAATGTTGGGGATGGAAGGTATTATACAACACTCTGTGCACTCCATTCGGACATAGTCCATATGGCACTCTGTGCGAATGAACAGAGCCCATGGACTCTGTCCATTCACACAGAGTTCCATGGACTCTGTCCTTTCACACAAAGTGCCATGGACTCTGTCCATTCACACAAAGTGCCATATAACACTCTGTGTGAATGGACAGAGTCCATATGGATTATGCTTGTTCGCATAGAGTGCTATATGGAACTCTGTTTGAACGAGAAGAGTCCATATGAAACTATGTGCGAACATGCAGAGTCCATATGGACTCTATGTAGAGTCATACCAAAATTAAAAAAAAAAACTCTACCAAACAAAATATTTAAAAAAAAAGAAAAAAATTACACAAACACCAAATTTACCTAGCCCTGACGCTTGTGCCTAAATTTTCCAACAACACCACCATTCACCAACTATCAATGCCAGCGTTCACCAAATGCCAACGTTCACCATTCACCAACGTTCACTTCAATTGTGTGTAAAGTTACAGTGGAGCAAAAGGCCGGTTATATATAAATTGTTGAAATATTGTAACTTCGAAGAATATTCTACCTAAGAGGGAATGTCGAATAATATTATTGTATTATATTTATTAATTAGGCCCTATTGTGCCTTTGTAAAATTTGGCCTTGTTGTGCCTTGAAAATTAAATGTAAATTAGGAGGGTAAAGTGACAGGTCGCCCCAGACCTAATTTTAGGCTGGCCAGACCACTATTTATAAGGGAGGCTAGCGCCTCATTTGGATACACTCACCAACTAGCTCTGTAGTGCGCAAATCTTGGAGGAGAACATACTACAACTAGGTGTGAGGTCAAGGAGGGTTCTTGGTTTATGTATTGATATCTCTTGGTTAAGTAGTGTGCTACTCTTTCCTAGTGAGGAGTAGAGGGGGATCTTCTGCTTTGTTTCTGGTCTATCTATATTGAGGAAGTTTTGCTAGTTTTTCTTCCCCATGAGGGTTTACCAGGATAATATGTGTGTCTCTATTGTTTATATGATTTCCTCTCTTTCAACAATCTTATTTATGCATCTAATGTGCTAAATGATTATAATAATAAAGAAGAACCGTAATTGCTAGTTATAGAAGTAAAACATCAGCATAAATTAGTTTTTCGACCAAAAAACATTTCAACCAAAAACTCTTTTTGCCAAAAAAAAATTTCGGTCGAACTCTGTGTTGTTGGAGAAAAAAATTGGCTGCCATTTTTTATTGCACAAAATCCTAGGACGTCGTTTGTGTGCCATTCGATTTGACGTTCAAGGTTTCGACCGAAAAAATGAAAACTTCGGCCAAAAAATGGATTCTAACAATTTTTTCGCCTCCATTCTCATGAAAGTGTTACCCACCTTCATGATTTTACCCCAGGGAAATCCAAGAGGAAGTTTATTTCATCTTCTACCCGCTTAGTGTCACAAAGGTGACTGATTCTCTCATCCCATGGTGTTTTGGGAGTTTTCCAATGCCCAATTTCACTATGTAGCTCGTGAGAGTTTGTTCTTATTTTAGCAATGTTGATTTTCTTCTTTGCACTTCTCAAAACTGAGAGGTAATTTTGATCTTCTAAATTAGGGTTGACTGCCTCCTTATAGTATCTTAATTTCCTTTTATCCTCTAATTCTTTATCACACCACATATTCTCCTTAAATTTAGAAGTGATAGTATTTATAATATTATCGATATTTTGCATGATGGCTTCTTCTTGTATTCCCCAATGATTTAGCAAAGATTTGACATCTTTGTGCCATCCCTACTTGAGCCACTGGTGGTTCTGGCTAGAGTTTGAAGCAATTTTGGGGAGCCTCTTGTTATCCATGTTGTTTATCTTGTTCTTGTATGTTAGGTATCTAATCATAGCAATGCTCTCAATGGGGGAAAGACTTGCTTCTATGAGGAGGATATGATAGGGTGTATTTCCCTTAATTTTGAGATTATAAGTTATCAAATTATTTTGGATTTGTTCTATCTTTCTTCGAGATTCTCCAAATATACTAGAACCCCAAACTTCACATCCATATAAGATCACCAGAGTGACGAGAGTGTGAAAGATGAGTTTTTCTTTATCGCAAAGCCAAAGGTCTGCTGATTTACAATTGTTTTTGAGCCCATAGTAAGCTTTCCACCCTTCATTTATCCTTTTTTCAATGCTATAGTTCCAATTGAACTTGTGGTGGATATCGATTCCAAGATATTTGTATGAAGACCACCTAAACTGTTAATACGAAGTTTTGGAAAACAAAAATATAATAAATTGTTAAAGTGATATTAAGATACTACTATTTTATATATTAGTATTTTACATAAAAGGGGCAATTATGATTTGGGTAAAGCATATTATATTTTATCTCTAGCAAAGAATTAAAAAACATGCGGAGGAAACAAACCTTTAAAAATAGAAAAATAAAGCTTTTTCATATCCTCTTAAAATTCATTAATTCATATAAATTGAAACTTTAAATTTTATAACTGCAACACAATGAAGTGTCATTGTTTCCAAACTCAAATTAATACTTATTACACAGATTTTAATTATAATTCTAGCCAAAGACATAAAGCAGATTAGTAATGAAAAAACATGCAAAGATCAAAATTATAGAAAATTTAACGTTCTTCTTTGCAATATGATTATGTTAACCATATTCACTTCAAACCCCTTAAAGTTGTAGTTATTTTCTTTAAAAAATGGAATAGGTGAAAAAAAATATTTTTGAAATGAAAATGGAACGAAAAATTAAGGAAACAAAAAATTGTATCTCTACTTAGTTTACAAATCATCTATAAATAATAGTTTATTTTAATCTTGGTTTAATAAATATTGAAAACTATTTTCTTTTATATTTTTCATTTTTTTTAATATAATTTATTAAGATGAAAATAAATTTAAAATTTATTATAAAATTCTATAATTATTATATTTTAATTTTTATTAATATTTTTTTATTTAATTTATTTACTTAGAAACATTTACCTAAGATGTAAATACACTAGCTACTTTTTATCTACTAATATTAATCACAGTTAAATTTATTGGATGCATCAATAGCCCTTTGACTCCTCAACACACATTCTGGGAGTCTACATGATGCCTTGAAAGTTGAAAAGATTATTGTATTAGTCAGGAATAGGCCTTAGATATTCCATATCTATCCCTAGTTGAAACCAATTGGTTTAAGCATATGGATAAAACTCACCAAGATAGTTGTTGTTTTCTCCTGATACTATTTTGGACACCTTTTCATTGGTGGATTAAAGGTCCAACAAATGGTCATGTCCAATGGAATCACTTACAATGGTTCTTGATCTTGGGAAACGATTGTGCCTAATGTAGTCACTTATAGTGGTTCTTGATCCTATAGATTCTGGGACTCCAAGGCTGGAAAAACCCTTGGAGAAAATTAATCAATTGACCTTCACACTAGCCATTATGGAAAAGGTCGCCAACAAGTTCTTAAACTTGGTCTTCATCTGGGCAACCGTCATCATCCTCGGGGGATTTTCTCTAACTATAGACAAGAGATACTTCTGGTTCACTACCATATTATTGTCGATGGAGGTAACTCGCATCGTTAGCAGAAAATACGAGCTCAAGTTGCGACAGGATGTCCCATATGCCATTGGATGTTGTTAGGGACCTAACCTCCCTAACCCCTTACATAGATATAATAATATATTTTCCATGTAATAAAGGCCGACATTAGTTAATAAGGCCTATTTAGTAAATGTGAGCAAGTCAATGTAAGAATACCTAATAGAATATTTCGCTTCTAGAAAGATTTTCCTCTAGAATGTTCTTTAGAAGATGGAATTAGTATAAGTAAGAGTAGGAGGCATGAGAAAAAATCGTCTTGAGATTTATTGTAATAGAGCTCTGCTTTGTTGGAGGTTGCCCCTTCAAAGAGGCAAGTGAACATTGATTCCTTTCAATAAAGGTATTATTATTGGTATTTCCATTCTCAATATTTTACTGTTCCATTGGTAATTGTTGAATATTTATGTTTCTTCATATTACATTACGTTTGGTACCTTACAAGTGGTATCATAGCACTTTCCCTGGAAATAATTGTGGGTTAATTTTTTTCCAGGGTAAAGATGTTTACTGTCGGCGTCTTTAAAGCATAGAGAACTGTCATTCAACAAGTAAAACCATGGCGGGGAAGACTACACACAAGAACTACAGAACAATTTCATAGTCGAGCCTCCTTAGTTGGTGCCCTGAGATATTGGTTTGAGTATTATTGTTCGACCCTGCAAGTATATCAGAGATCTATAGCACAGGAAAAACCCTTGTCCCTAGGAACCCTGAAAACCCTAACCTTGGGGGAACATACCAGACAAGGAACATAAAGGATATTTGGTCATGTAACCTTGCTTCCTGCATTTTGGTTGCAAAATTACTACATATTTTTTTTTGTTAATGATTTGGGCATTTCGACACTACAATATTATTCAAGTCAGAGTATAACTCTATAGGAAGGATAGGGTTCTTCTGTTGGAGTAGAATGACCTCAAAGAGTATGTTGAGAGTGTGGTTGCAATTCTTGTCGATCCATAGGAATTGGAATCTCACAAGAAGAAGGAAGTGAAGGCCAAGCAGGTGTTGCTAGAATCCATGAAGGATCACCTGATTCCTCACATTGCCGAGAAGACATCTGCCAAGGAAATGTATGAAGCTTTGGTAGGTTTATACCAAAATGGGAATACATAAATGAAGTTACATTTGAAGCACCAACCTCAAGTTGTCAATATGTCCAGTGAGAGAATAGTTGTGAACTATCATATGAAAATTACACAAATATGAGATCATCTTATGGCCATCAGTGGTAAGGTGGAGGATGCTTAGTTGGTGAATGTAGCATTGAGAGGTCATCCCAGGTCTTGGGAACTATTTGTGGAGGGGATCTGTGCACGAGAGAAGTTTCCATACTTTGATAAACTATGGATTGATTGTATCTAGGAGGAGACTCGGTTAGAGTCCAGTGATGGCTTGGATGGCTTGGTGAAGAATGGCAGTGATGAGAACCAGATCCTTGCAACCCGCACTGGGAAGGGAAAAAGAGGTTCTCTTGGTAGAAGGGAGAAAAATAGGTTCTCTTAGGAGAAGGGCTTCTCCCGAGAGAGAAGCATCTCCAGAACCAAGATGGAAGAAGGATCTTAGCAAGATCAGATGTTTTGAGTGTCATTATTATGGTCATTGTGCTTCACAATGTCCACATAGAAGGGAAAGGGAAGAAGATAGTAGGCATCAACAACAGAGGTTGATGAGGTTGCAGATAGGTTTCAGAGGGAGATATTTTTGGTATCCATCCTTTTAGGTAAATTTTCCAACAGGAGGACTTGGTTGGTGGACAACAGAGCCAATTACCATATGACATGTGCACGAGAGTTGTATGACAACTTCGTGGAGACTGAATCATATTTGTGTGTAGATCTTGGTATGGGGACCAAGCATGCAATACTAGGGTATGGTGCATTATCATTCTGATTGGAGTCAGGAGAAGTGATGAGGATGCCAAATGTGTTATGGGTGATGAAAATTAGGAGGAGTGTACTCTCAGTATCAAATATTGAGAAGAAGGGCTACCATATATTTTTTTGAGATGGATAGGTGTTTTTTGTGCCCAGAATATATAGCTTCATATTAGCGGTGGTTCTTGGAGTTAGGGAGGGAAAACTATATAGGTTGAGGGGCCATCCTATGTGTGTTTTGGCCAGCAGTAGCAGAGAGATAGATGAGGAGGAGCACGTATCTCCACTAGTGGTGAAGTAGGTAGCTCCACCAGTAGTGTTGTTCTAAAGGGAGTAGATAGATCCATCAGTGGTATAGAATCAGAGGGAGCCAGAGTTTAGAAGAAGTAATCCATCATGATCTAGTAGTAAGGAACAACCTCTCAATATTGTTCAGAGGAAGTTGTTCTTCAAGGGGAGGCATATTCCAAGCAGGTGTCATGGGTTGAGGAGGCCAAATAAGAGGCTCTGAAGTAGGATGATTCTAAGAGAAGTGTATCCTCCATGGAGGACCCATTTGTTGCAATAGGATTTTCTTCAGAGACCGAGGATGCAACCAATCAGGAGGATTTGAGAGAAGGATTTTCTTCGGTAACAAAGGGAGCAACCAATTAGGAGTATTGGAGTGTAACTATGGTGGCAGATCCAGTATGGGATATAGAGATACTTCCTGGTAATGCAGGATGGAATTCCTCCCTCGCTAAGAGGAAGTTTTGATGCTTTTCTAGCATACATAGGCATTCCCACAAGAGGCCACGGTGCTTGAAATGTGGGAATTTTTGTTGTAACTATATTAGCCTTTCGTTCCAATGAAAACACCCTTGGGATGAGACTAGGGCCTCATGGGAAAGTTGATGGGATTTGTGGGCTTGTGAACACCCAAAAAAATGAATAAAATATTATAATTAAATGTTGAGTTTAGAAGGGGTTCCTAAACTCACTCATTAGAATCCTATATAAGGAGAGGAGAGATTGTGACGAATCTCATTGTGACATTGTGTCATTATGGATTTGGCATAAGTGAGTCTGCACTTATGCCAAGGAGATTGGTGATTTCTGAAAGGAAATTTCTGCAACTTTGGAAATATGGCCTAGGGATAAGGACTCTCTATATTTTGTTCTGGACAGGGAAAGCACACCGCAAGTGTGGAGGAGAGAGGCAACCACAAAAGGGATGTTAGGGACCTAACCTCCCTAACCTATCACATAGATAGAATAATATATTTTCCATGTAATAAAGGCCAACATTAGTTAATACAACCTATTTAATAAATGTGAATAAGTCAATGTAAGAAGACCTAATAGAAGCTTTCGCTTCTAGAAAGTTCTTCCTCTAAAATGTTCTTTAGAAGATAGAATTAATATAAATAAGAGTAGGAGGCATGAGAAAGGTTTGTCTTGAGATTTATTATAATAGAGCTCTGCTCTACTGGAAGTTTCCCCCTTGAAGAGGCAAGTGAACATTTCTTTCATTCAATAAAGGTATTATTGTTGGTATTGTTATTCTCAATATTTTACAGTTCCATTAGTATTTGTTGAATATTTCTATTTCTGCATATTACATTAGGTCTGGTATCTTACAAGTGGTATCAGATCACTTTCCTTGGCAAGATTTGTGGGTTAAATTTTTTTCTAGGGTAGAGATGTGTATTGTCAGCGTCTATAAAGCACAAAGAACTGTCGTTCAACAAGTGAAACTGCAGTGGGGAAGACTACACGCAGGAAATACAAATTGTTTCACACGGTTACCTAGAAACCAAATTTTCACCTTGTTGGAAACCTTTGTAACCAATGTTGGTACCCCTCGAGTAGTACCACATTAGATATAATATGTACACATCCATCACTCCCACGTTCTGACAAGTATATTGGGAGTCCCCTAGATCTCATGAAGCCATCCCTAGATCAACTG
>ML813290.1:17134-31023 GCA_009831015.1 Picea engelmannii | reverse complement strand
GTTACTTTTTGTTGAAATAAATACAAAACAAAAGACTTTTCATTTTTAATTTTATTCTTGCATCTTCTTTAGTAAATTAAATTTTGTTATTTCAAATGTATAAAATCCCACATAAAAGCAATAAAATTATAAATCGCATAAAAATCAAATATTGTTAAAAAGTAAAACACAAGGTGAAAGGACTCATGCTTGGACTGTAGGTTAGAGGAGATTTAGCCTAGAGTTCAATGTGTCTTCTTATCTGGGGCTTTAAGCCTAGGGTGATATTATCATATCTTCCCGCCTAGCCCCACGGGAGGTTGAAATGTTGGTGTTGGGGACTCTCTAGTCCCTTGACGTCAACTATTTTTGGCGACCATACTGGGGATGATCGTTCAATGGTTTGTTCCTAGTTTTGTTTAAATTTTTCAAATTTACTTTTATCTTTCCTAGACCTCAATGTCCAATTGATTGGAAGCTTGTTTGGTGGTTGTAACCCTATAGTTTCAGCTACTAATCCTGGGAAGGTAATTCACAAGTATGGAATATTTGAATTTAAGGAAGACCTAAACAATTCTCCATGGTTTGTTCCCACTCCCTTGAAGTTAACTCACCCGGTTAATCCTTTACCTCACAAATTCAAGAACCATTTGCCTCTTTTTCATGGTGATGGAACTGTTACGGTGGTTTAACATCTTCATGCCTTTTCAAATGCCTGCATCATCCTTGGAGTTAACGATAATAGTAGTTGCATGTTATTGTTCATGAATTCTTGTTGGCACAGGGGCAAACCCATGGTTCTGCTTCAACAACGCACCAACAAAACCCTAAATACTGACCCTTTCGGCAATTCCTGCAAAGCAGATGAAGTCTCACCTGAGGTAGAGGCAGGGGTGGTTGTAGGACTCCAGTGTCTGCAAACTTAGCTGAGACACAGATCTGTGATTAAAATACTCTAACAAAGCACTTAGCAGATGTCATTCATAAGTACTTAACCTTTGTCTACAACACAGATAAACTCTAATTACAACGCAACGCAGTATTCAACAAGATTCAACACAGTCAAGCATTAAGCACATCAACATAGATCAGATCTAACATCTTATTCACATCATTAGGCACTAAGCTATTATATTCATCTAAACATACATCATTGTACTAAGAATTAATCATATGAACCATAAAACAACCATAATGCACAAAGCAAACACAACACAGGATATACGTGGTTCACCCCCAACTTGGGGCTATGTCTACCAACTCTTCGTCTTCTTTATTATCTTTTGTCAATCATCTACATGCATAGAGCCATAAGATCCTACTCTGCATAGGACAAGAGATCTACGCACACCTCGACAGATCCTCCTTCCTCGAGCTAGGTTACAGCACAAAGCCTTTTCACAATCTCTTACAGTCACTTGCACTTAGCCTTGCAAGTTTCACTGCAAAAATCATGTACAAATATCACTTGCACTTAGCACAACATCACACAGATGCCTATATTGTCTCCTCTTACATCGCCTAGACATCTATTTAAACATTACAAAATGGGCCTAAACATGGGTAAACCCATGGGCCGACATCCCCATACCCGTTACATAAGCCCAAAACCCAAAAACACCCTAAAAGGGGTCGAGATCCCGCAATCTCTGCTTCGACTTGTGCTCCACCTTCGACAGCCCATTGAAGTCCCAAAATAGTTCAAACCTGACCAAGGATCTCCAAGACTTGGTCAAAGGTCAATAGGCCCCCAACACTCACTTGTGACTCATCCCGATTCACTCTTATCTAGGTAGCTCTGATTCAAAAGCCTCGAGCCTAGCTCAAGCTTCTTCTTCGCCAAGGCCTCCTGCTCGATGAAATTCTAAAGAACTGCCTCGTTCATAGGTCCCTCTAAGCATTGTTCGATTGAAGTGACTACTTGTTCTAGCTCTACTCCTCATCCTTCAATCTCCTCAAATAGTTGGCAAGCTGCATCCTGGATTGGCTGGAGCCTTTGAGTCACTTCCATGACTTTGCTCTGTATGGTATGGACCTATTGTTGAGCAGTGCATTGTTCCTGAGATCTTTTCATTCTTTCAACTGCTGACAGGAGCTTTAGCTGCGCTTGTACTGTCGTTGCTTGCTACTTTGATTCCTGGAGTTGTGACTCTAGTGTCTTCAATTTAGGGTCCTCAATAAGTCGCTCATAAGTCTATGCACTTCAACTTCTAAGTTGTTGGCATTCCAAAGCTAATTCTTCGATCCTCTCAACTGTGCTCCAGGCAGTGGCTTCTCTTTGGTCTCGCACATCCTGTGGAGTACTTGGTATTGTTTGTAGCTCCAGATATTCTATTCTCTATTGAAGTTGCTGGATAGCTTCAACAAGATGTGCTATTTGATGCTCCACTAGGTATTCCTCCTTTTGCTATAAGCCCGTCACAGAGAGAAGTTCTCTACTAACTACTTCTTTTACTCCAACCTACTCCATGAGCAAATGTTCTTTCTCATGTTGGATTTGCACCTTTTCCTCTTCAAACTTTTCTTGGAGGAAAGTCTTCTCTTGTTGCACAACCCTGCGTTGCTCTGTTACTTCCTCTTGTGCTTGCTTTAGGGCCACTATGGCCTATTCTATTTCTTCCTCTACGCAATGAAGGCAGGCTTTAGTCGCATCGGCTAGTCTACGTAGTTGGGTAGGCTCATATACCAACTCTGTTTCTTCTGATGGAGGGGGCGTAGTGGACACTGCACGATTGAAGTGAAGGGCCTGTTGTACCCCTCGCAGCTCTGCTTCAATTTTCTCATACATGGTCTCTTGCTTAGCTTCATTTCTCTGCAAAAATATCTTTCGAGGCATCTGATACAGCTACGATAATGAAGTCGAATTCATCGAGCATGAGCACAGTCTGCATCTTGGTCTTACTAGCTTTTGACTTTCTCTGCGATGTGGGTTTCATGGGAGAAACCGTTCTTTTGAGAGATGGCTTTGCGTCTTCAGGGGAATTCTGTGGCGATGTTACTTCGCCTTGCTTCTATTGATATTCTTATCCATTGTTCTCTTCTTTATCTACTTCATCACCACCTCCTCCTCTAGGTGAGTCTGAAGCAGTTTCTTTCGACGCACTGCTCAGTTGTTGGACTTCTTTTGTCTTCTTCCTTCTGCTAGTTCTAGGTGTATCATGCCCTTCAGGAGTGATCTTCGGGCTTCCGATTAGTGCAGGATCAGACAGTTCTGTAGGGTCAATAGGGATAAAGAGCTCTGCGGGCCACTCCTTAGTTATTTATTCTAAGTCCTTTTATGTGAGTTTGTAATAACTCTATAGTACTTCTTTGTGTTCGTCTCTGCGTGCAATGATGTAGATAAAATGTCTATCTGCATGGAACTTCACAAATGGTCTGAACCTGTGCAGGGTGTTCGGAGTTATACAAGGGACATCCTCAATATCCCTCTTTAACTATAGGTAGTAGGTGTGGAACACCGCATTTGATTTCCATTGTTTTCCCATATCGCTTGAATACCATAGCGAAGTTAACTTCACGGCTAAGGTTTCATATGGATCTAGTTCAGGGAAGGTCACACCTTCTGGCATCTCCCAAGCTATGAACATGATGAGGATCAACAACCAACTAAAATGAAACTCATATCCTTGATCCTGAGCTTCACGAAAATCTTGGTCTAACTGGTTCACTAAGTACTTTTCCCAATTCATCTATAGCCCCTCCATGCATTTCCCTGCGAGGTCAATAACAAACCATGTGACCTACATGGGTCTGTTCTTCCAAACTAGCTTACCAACGATCAACTAGAAAGCAAGGTGCACTACGCCATTCTAGATGGAGGCTACCTTGTACCCTAGCTTCCCCTTCTCTACATCACCATATGTATCTTTAATCTTCTATGCCAGGGCACGGTCTACAGCCTTCCCTGGGTAGAAGTATTGTGGGTCTCGTCCCTGCATGCTTAATATAGTGATCCAATGGATCAGCACCAGATCGATGGTGATGCGTCTGTCTATCCATAAATAACCACCATGGAAGCTCGACAATAGGATCTTAACGCAGGCCTTAACCTCATGGTGCCTTCCAAAATGGGGTATTTTCATTACATTTAGGATGGTGGACTACGCAAGGTCCATAGTCCATGGTTGGGGGATTATCCTTGACTTCTTCCCCTTCATCCTAGTCAAATACTTGTGAGGATCAAGCATGTTGAAGTTCTTTTGATCCCCTAGGTTAAAGTAGTTGATATTTAGTGTCATGATCTTATCTGGTTGAGGCTTGCCTGTGCGTATCCCCTTCGGCAAGTACATAGTAACCAAGGTGTAGTCGAAGTCCCTGGGTACACTGTCATGATTCACCGCGCTGACTAGAGGCGGCATGTAATCGGGTAGGATGGAAGGGATTAGCTTCGCATTTGCCAATTCATCTTGATGCTTGGTTCTCTTCTCATCTGCAACTCGGGATGGTCCAGATCCGCGAGTAGTCGACAGGGAGGCTTGCACTCCTTGTGTCGATGAAGCTTGAACTCCTATGGACATCACTCTCTCTGCCATTAGATCGATTAAAATTTCCTTTACTGACTTTTCCACGGTGCTGAGCTCGTCCGACATGCATGCTCGAGATCGGATATCTTAATCTGATGAATAATTTCTCAATGCAATAGAATGGATGGCAAGGTCTCAATAAGGACAACAAAATAATTCTCTTGTGGGCTCGGATACAATTCGCGAAAGTGTGCTCGGTGCAACAGTTGACAGGATAAGTAGACAATGATGTAACAGATCCTTCTAACGGAAAAGAAGCCTTCATCAATGCAGTTATGTCTGTTACAACGTGGTCCCAACGGTCTGATGGCGAGCTTTCTGATCATAATTGTTGTTCTAACCGTTCGGGAACATCAATCTAACGGTTATAATGCCTCCAACGGTCATATCGCTCCACCATGGTGAAGTGCCAATTTGAGTTTCTTTGATATTTCGGCCAATTTTGAATTCTAGAGACCTTCCTTCTACGAAGTCTTCTCTGGAACTTCATGTAATTTCTCTAACTTTGCTTTCTTCTTGCTAAGCTTTCTAGCCCTCTTCCCTGTGATCTGCGTTACTGGGTTCCTCTTCCCATTCTGATTCTTATCTCTTCTTGGCATAGTAACTTCGTGTTGTTGATGTTCTTTCGTAAGGTCCAAGGTCAATACTTCTTGTCTATCTGGGGTAGGTTCTTTACTCTCTTTTATAGACAGGTGTTTCAAGTCTGCTTGTGTTCTTTCAACTTCGACATCTAGAATTTTGGTCCTCAGTAGCTTCAACTGGTTTTCTTGTTCTTCCAGTAAGTGTGTTATTCTCTTAGCCATGAAGTCTCTTAGTTCTTTCTTTTTTTGTTTTAGAGCTTCCTCTTCTTGTTTTCTTCGGATCTGATCTTTCTCAATCCAGGTTTTTCGTAGCAACATAGAAAATGGGGCGTTGTTCTCAATAAATTTAACAACCTCAAATTATTCTTCTGTCGAAGTGCCATGAGCACTCATAGATGTCTAGGTAAGTCTTCCACATAGGGTTATCAGATTTCCTCTAAATAATCCTATTCCTCCCAATGAACGAATCATAGCAGGATTTCCTAAAATTTTCCAAGTTCTTTCTGTCATAATATTCACCTGTGTTTCCTCGTCCAGAACACAGTCTATGTTGAAGTCTCCTATTCTTGTTTCAATGCACTCTTTATATTTGAAGATCTCTGATAGATTGATGTTTCTATGATCATTCAGGGTTTCTTTTATTTCTGACAATACAGTCTCTGATTCTTTCTGGGGTTCTGCCATGGTCTTAGTTTCTTGGCCTTTCTCAGGGTTTTCTTGTCTCATATTCATTCTTTCAACCTTAGAAATCATTCTAGGGAAATCCAGAATGTCATGGTCCATAGATTTACAACAAATACAACTAGGTCTTCTATCAGGGCAATCCTTAGCAAGATCGCCCGGTCTTCTGCAACTGTAACAAAGAGTTAATCCTCTCTTTCTCTTAATTGATCCCCAACCTTTCTTGCATTGCGCACTAGGATCGTGGTAGCTAACCTACAGAAAATTCTTCCTAGGGTACTGCATCCATTTTTTAGTCCAAACATTCTTTCTATGCATAGGAATAACATATCTTTCATTATTTCTATCAGATCTATTCATACAAATCTTCTTTCTTCTAACTGTGTCCTAGTTTTTAGACTAGGACAAAATTTATCAAACATACCTAGATCCATACTTTCAAAACAAAAATTTCCACTTATCTTACCTTTATCAAAGCACAAATATTTTAGATTTTACCTCTTTAATCAAAAAAATTCATTGATCTTACCTCTTTTCTTCAAATCTGCCTCCTTTCTTAGCACAGAGCTTTGTAGTCAAGTAGAATATTGCGCACTAAAGCAACAAATCTACGCACAAAGCTTTCTTTCTTTTCCTCAGTTCCCAGTAATCGCAGTTTCAGGTCCCGGCAATGGAACCATTTGTTGGCATAGAAGTAGACCCAGCATTCATCGCTTCAACAATGCACCAACAAAACCCTAACTATCGGCCCTTTCAAAAACACCTGCAAAGCAAATGAAGTCTCACCCGAGGTAGAGGCAAGGGTGGTTGCAGGACTCTAGTGTCTGCAACCTTAGTTGGGACACAAATCTGTGGTTACAATACTCTAACAAAGCACTTAGCAGATGTCATTCATTAGTACTTAACCTTTGTCTATAGCACAAATAAACCCTAATTACAACACAACACAGTATTCAACAAGATTCAACACAGTCAAGCATTAGGCACATCAACATAGATCAAATATAACATCTTATTCACATCATTAGGAACTAAGCTATCATATTCATCTAAGAATACATCATTGTACTAAGCATTAATCATATGAACCATAAAACAACCATAATGCACAAAGCAAACACAACACAGGATATACGTGGTTCACCCCCAGCCTGGGGCTATGTCCACCAACTCTTCGTCTTCTTTATTATCTTATGTCAATCATCTACATGCACAGATCCATAATATCCTACTCCACATAGGAGAGGAGATCTGCGCGCACCTCACAAGATCCTCCTTCCTTGGGCTAGGTTACAGCACAAAACCTTTTCACAATCTCTTACAATCACTTACACTTAGCCTTGCAAGTTTCACACAGTATGCACAAAGCATGTACAACTATCACTTGCACTTAGCACATCATCACACAAATGTCTATATTGTCTCCTCTTACATCACCTAGACATCTATTTATACATTACAAAATGGGCCTAAACATGGGTAAACCCATGGGCCGACATCCCCATACCCGTTACATAAGCCCAAAACCCAAAAAATCCCTAAAAGGGGTCGAGATCCCACGATCTCTGCTTTGACTTGCACTCCACCTTCAACAACCAGTCAAAGTCCCAAAATAGGTCAAACCTGACCAAGGATCTCCAAGACTTGGTCAAGGGACAACAATTCCCTTCAGGGTAGGGCCGCTTCTTTATTTGCCAACCTTCCTGATGAATGCATCTCTACATGGTTTGATCTTTCTTACTGGTTTACTTCTACCTTTGGGAATTTGGATAATCCTTATGAGCATCTTAAGAGGTTTAATCATTTGCATATGAAGGATAATGAAGGAATTCTTGCATTTGACCATGAGTTTATCAAGTTATATAATCCAATTCCTATGTCCATTCTCCCTACCAACTTGGATTCCCTGTTGCATTATTATGAACTTCTACCTCCTCTTTACCGATGGCGGTTGGAAGAAAAGAATGTTCAAAACCTAGAGCTAGCTCTATCGACTTGCCTTGACTTCAAAGAGAAAATCCGTAGAACAGGTTACTCCTTTCGTATTCATGATTCACATAAGGATTTTTCTTCTTTAATCCCCGTCATCAAGGGTTTACAAGATCACATTTTCTTTCTTGAATCTCAATCTTCAAATCATGCTGGGAGTATGTCTTGGGAGCCCTCTCTCCTAGGGCCTATTTATAATGAATTCACTATTTGTGGTCAAGATCTTGGATGTGAAGAGAATCATGATTATATCATGATTCTTAGTGATCAATCCACCTCTCACATCCCAAACATCACCCCTCTTAAACCTCATGAAAAAACTCAACCCCAAAATCATCTTTCATTTCAAGCCTCTTATCCACACACACACAATGGTGAATTTGATTATGCGGTTGAAGAAGTCAATTTTGACGATGTTAAACATATTTATGACACATTTTTATTTGTCAAGGATGCTAATGATTGGTCAAAACAAATTGATGAAGACCAACATGACTTTATTGATACATCTGAGGAGTCCTCTTGTGAAGATATTTATGAATTCAATCAATGTCTTAAATTGTATAAAAAAATTGTTAATCCTTTGTTCCAATCAAGAGAGGTTAAAGAACTTGACACTATCGGGTATGTCCCTTCTAGGTGCACTTTTTACTTCAATGATGATGACTATTTTAATAACATACCTATGTTTTTTAACCCATATTATGAACCTTCTTTGATTCATGACGACCCCATTCTGGATAGAAAAATTCCAAGTGATCATAATAGTGTGTGTGATGAATTCGTTGATTAGATCTTTGACACACAAACCCTAAATCCTAAATATGATTCAATCGATACCTGCAACATTACTTGCAAAGCATCTGTTGGTTGGCATGTCTTAAAGGTGGGTGGTAATTTCTTTTGGGTATTGACTAGTCATTTCTCCTCACCATACACATTTGTTGGTTGGTATGTTGGCAGTCCTTCCACATATAAGTTTTTCGAAGTCATAAGATCCGCATGCAAAGCAAGCGATGCTTTCCTTTACGCTAAATTTCATGTGACATGAGTTCAAGATAATGTTTTCTTTTCCTCTGAACATAAATAAACAATATATATATATATATATATATAAATTAACAGAAGGGGTAGATTAGTTTTCATTGACTTCGCAATTATTTAGTTTATTTTATCACTTTTATTCTGCTTCCATTTCTTTCTTTCTTTTTCCCTTTTGATAGTGAGAAGTGATGGAGAAATGGTTGGTGATATTCAAATGCTATCTATATATTTTTAACTGATTGACCAAATCTGTTTTCATGGACAACAGACTTGCAGGTGAACCAAGTAGCCTTATTTTGTCGTAATCCCTCGCTTTTCTACCATGCACTTGCTAATAAAGACATCCTTGCTCGTCACAGTCGTCAATCCTATCCCCATATTATTTCTTTCCCTTTCTCTGTCCCCTCCACTTTGAGACAGCTCCAGCATACACATCATGGATGCTCCGTGTTAATCTTGGTTTTTACCCTCAACACACATCCACAATGATTTTTTGGCTTTCTAATCATTTTGTCGAGATCCACAGAGTTTGTCCCTTCGGGTTATACAATAGGACCAAACCCCCTCATACTTACCACTTTTCATGAGTTATTCCACGAAGTTCCGATCCAAGAATCCCTTGACCTCCATCATGTCTCCCCCTGTTGTATAACTTGATCCACTTAACCCTATCGACCTCTTCTTGTCTTACATTGAGTCGCCCTCAATACCGTCACTACCCTTCCCTTCCCATTCCTTTCATATAATCAGGGATCGCAAGTTTATTGTTTAAACATTGCACACCATTGTAAGCAACACACATATGTTGGTTGGAAATTGTTGACGAATATTTCTATCAACAATACTTATTCGACAAAGCGTTTTCAAGCTCCCACTCATTTCGCAATTGCTTGCGCAAAAGTATTGTGCACACTCTCGTTAAGTTGCTTCCACACATTTCAAGGATCACGTCTTCAGATCATTCGCCAATCAAAATATTTGGAAGTTAGGCTAAGCATTTGTTAATGGTTAACAATGATAGTCAATTATGCAAGGTGGTAACATGGTCAGTACAATTTCCTGACAAGGGGTTATGATCCTCCACTCATAGATTTATATGTCATTTTATTCATGTACTCTTTTAATGTGTCATTGATATATTGGAATTACTTTTCTTACAACCACCATTCTTTCATTGTATATATACCTAACCATTCTCACCTTTTTCAAAGATTTTATCTCATATTCCACTTATTATGACATAAAGTTTGTGCTTGCCTTTTGGTTATGGCTTTAAATTTATCTATGTCATTTCATTTCTTCCCAAAACCAACTATATCATTATATTTTCCATATTCCTTTCATTTGATACTTTATCATATTTAATAAAACTTTTAATGTGTCATTGATATATTGGAATTACTTTTCTTAAAACCACCATTCTTTCATTGTATATATACCTAACCATTCTCACCTTTTTCAAAGGATTTATCTCATATTCCACTTATTATGACATAAAGTTTGTGCTTGCCTTTTGGTTATGGCTTTAAATTTATCCATGTCATTTCATTTCTTCCAAAAACCAACTATATCATTATATTTTCCATATTCCTTTCATTTGATACTTTATCATATTTAATAAAAAAATCTGGGCATTAACTTTATGGGTTAGTCCACTTTATGTTTTGAGCCACTATGGATTCATATGAAGTCCATCCCATACTTTCACATCATTATGCCATTTCATTTCTTCCAAAAACCAACTATATCATTATATTTTCCATATTCCTTTCATTTGATACTTTATCATATTTAATAAAACTTTTAGTGTGTCATTGATATATTGGAATTACTTTTCTTAAAACCACCATTCTTTCATTGTATATATACCTAACCATTCTCACCTTTTTCAAAGGATTTATCTCATATTCCACTTATTATGACATAAAGTTTGTGCTTGCCTTTTGGTTATGGCTTTAAATTTATCCATGTCATTTCATTTCTTCCAAAAACCAACTATATCATTATATTTTCCATATTCCTTTCATTTGATACTTTATCATATTTAATAAAAAAATCTGGGCATTAACTTTATGGGTTAGTCCACCTTATGTTTTGAGCCACTATGGATTCATATGAAGTCCATCCCATACTTTCACATCATATTTGAAGGGTCAATTTTTTGGGTTTGGCTTAGCTCAACAAGGTCGAACATTACTAAGCCACATAATGTTTTGGTGTTGCGCTTGCCAACAAAATATAAAAGTGTTAAATATATTAATTGGCTTGAGAATGGTTTATGAAGAATGTGGGATATGTTCCCATGAAGAAAATTATAATTCAAAAAATTCTTAAGGGCATACGACCCTTATATGGTAGCTACAAATGGTTATATGATCTTATGCATTATTTGTTCGGTCACAAATAGGATCTTATGCTTGAGAAGAATTGTTGTATTTACAACCTCGCCCAAAATTATAATATCTTTTGTAAGCAAAGAGGGACTCGATCATGAATTAGAATCAATAAATCGTAATGTCGCTGCCATTTAATGGATACTCGACGCATAGACCTTAAACCCTCTTTGAAGTAATATGATTATTTAGAATTTGGTGGAATATCTAGATGTTAATTAGGAGAACAATGCACTGGTTGCACTCTATGAAGGGGAAGCAACACCTTCCACTGCTCATATAGAGATTGAGCCTTTCACTATTCTAGGGCTTTGCGTTGGGCTTATTCCTTTCCCACACCACAACTAGTCACCTAAGAATACTTACCAGTATGCCACTTCCATTTAATGGATACTCGACGCAGGGAACTTAAACCCTCTTTAAAGTAAAGTGATTATTTAGAATTTGGTGGAATATCTAGATGTTAATGAGGATAACAATGCATTGGTTGCACTCTATGAAGGGGAAGAAACACCTTCCACTACTCATATAGAGATTGAGCCTTTCACTATTCTAGGGGTTTGCGTTAGGCTTATTCCTTTTCAACACCACAACTAGTCACCTAGGAATACTTACCAGTATGCCATGGGGAAGCAAGCAATGGGAAACATAGCTTACAATCAGTTATACAGAATGGGGACTCTACTATATATGTTGGTGTATCCTCAACGACCTCTTTTGTCTACAAAGGAAATTGAACTGGTTCAATATGAAAAACTTGGAACCGGTCAGAATGCAACATCAACTATGATGAGTTATAGTGGCTCTGATATCAAGGATGCCATTGTGATGAAGAAGTCTTCTCTTGATCGTGGATTTGGGCATTGCATTGTGATGAAAACATATTCAACATCCATTAAGAAGTATATGAATCGTACTCAAGATAGGATTGTTAGACCTACAATGGCATCAGGCGAGAAAATCGATACTCGTTTCAGATCCTAGACAACGATGGGATTGCAACTCTAGGTGAAATAATAAGAAGACTCCTATAAATGTTAGGGATGAGGTGCCAAATCCAATGAAATTACCAGACAGTGCATACAAGTTCACACCTTTTTTGCAGTCGGTATTTTTGTCCGAAATATTCATGGGTTTGCTTGATTCATTGAAGGATGGATTATTACTGCATTGAGAGGATTCTCTTCTCTGAATATTCGAGATTAGATTTCAACATTTGGTGGATCAATTCTATTGCTAAAGCAGAAGGCATATCTCTCAATTAAATTCAACCAAAATCATTCATTGGAAAGGGCTACATTTCCAATACATCAATTCTCCTTGTAAACCCCAAACGTATATAAACTTGACTGGTGAATCTGTTGGGTCACTTGTAGTGTAATATCAAATACCTTTTTCAACATATCTTGTTGATGTTTGATATGATGGAACTACCGAGTGGTATACTGCAGATCCAAGAAAAGGGTGGACATGGACTACATAATGGAGTAAAAAGTGTGATCAATCATTTGAAAGGGAATCAGAACTTTCCTAGGCTATGTATTGGTATAGAAAACATGTTGGGTATGTGTTATATTCTTTGCATGTGTGTGTGTGGGTGTGTCAGATGTGACAATTGCGTCTGATGATCCCTCGTACTAGTTTTTTGTTTGTGTCATGTGCGTCGGGTACTTTCCTAGGGGGGTCCCAGGGTGGGGTAGGTATGCCCCCCCTGGTTACGCGCAGCGTTCGGGGTAGCACCTCGAATTTTTTTTGGGGCGGTTTTTGCTATTTTTAGCGGTTTTGTAAATTAATCCCGGATTAAAGGATTAGGGTTTTGGTATCTACGGAATACCTAAAAACATTGTATATATTGTATGGTGAATGGTGAAATTCGATATAATGAATATAAGAAAGGTTTTCCTGGTTGAGGGTTTCCAGTATAAATCTTTGTGTACTATGTGAATGAGCCATTGATTAATTTTTGTTTTGCTTAAGAATCTATATGCATTGCTTTACTTCACAGGCTTAAAACTTACATGTGGTATCAAAGCTCATTTTTGGATTCAGAGGTACGCCTTTGTTGTTGAGAGTTTGGTTTGGTCTTGATAGAACAAGTTTATCTTGGGTCTGTGATAAACCTGGGTTTAGTGGGAGCTTTTGCAGTGGTGATTTGAGTGCAGAAAGAGGAATGTCGAGTTCTTATAAAATCGAGATAAAGAAGTTCAATGGTAAAAAATTTGAGCTATGGAAGTTGAAAATGAAGGACCTTCTTATAGACAAAGAACAATAGATCATTGTGGATCTTGGTACACAGCCAACTAGTACACCGTCTACTAGCACACAGGCTACTGGTACACAACCTACCAGTACACCACCTACTGGTATGTCAAAGGAAGATTAGGAGAAGTTGGATAGAAGAGCAAGGAGTACTATTCAACTCTGTCTGGCAGATTCGGTGTTGTTGAATGCCTCAGGAGAATCTATAGCCAAGGAACTATGGAATAAATTGGGGAATTTGTATCAATCAAAGTCCCTAGTAAACAAGTTGTTTCTTCAAAAGAAGTTGTATCATCTTAGGATGGAAGATGGAGATTTTGTGACAGAACATCTAAATGCCTTTAATACTCTGGTAAGTCAACTTGGCTCTGTTAATATTACGATTGCATAAGAAGATAAGTGTATTACTTTGTTATGTTCTTTGCCAGACTCTTGGGATA
>ML813290.1:0-16575 GCA_009831015.1 Picea engelmannii | reverse complement strand
GAGGTGATGTTTACCTAGCATCTACAAGTACACATGTAGACCATGATGTATGGTTGATCGACTCAGGTGCGTCATACCATATGACTCCTCACAGGGAGTGGTTCTCTGAATATGAAAAATATGATGGTGGTGATGTATTCCTAGGAGATGACTCGACAAAAAAACTCTTAGGACGTGGAAGGGTTAAGTTGTTGCTAAAAGATGGAAGGATTAGAACTCTCCCTGGGGTTCTACACATTCCAAAACTAGCCAGGAGCTTGATATCTGTAAGCAAGATGGATGATCCAAGAGTGGATACTGTATTTGGAAAGAACACTTGCAAGATGGTATGAGGAGCAATCGTGTTGATGAGGGGAGTTTGGTGTGGAAATCTGTACAAGTTGCTGGGAAGCACTTATACTAATGGGTGCAACAATTATGTTGTCCTTGAGAATAAAAATAAAGAAGACAAGACCAATATCGTCCCTGAAAAGAAGACCATGTTGTGGCATCAAAAACTGGGACATATTGGAGAAAAGGGCCTTCGAACACTACACGGTAAAGGTATGGTTGAAGGTATGTCTAATTGCACTCTGGATTTTGATTTATGTGAACATTGCATATATGGTAAACATAATCAAGTAAGATTCCCATCTAGTGCTACAAGAGAAAAGGGGATGTTAGAGTTGATACACAGTGATGTGTTTGGACCTGTTCCTATTCCATCCCTAGGTAAATCTGTGTATTATGTTTCATTCATAGGTGATTTTTCAAGGAACACATGGATTTATTTTCTTAGAAAGAAATCTGAGGTATTTGATAAATTTAAAGAGTTTAAGGCTCTAGTAGAAAATCAGGCAGAGAAGAAAATAAAGGTATTGAGAACAGATAATGGTGGATAATTCTGCAGAAATGAATTCGAATAATTTTGTAAGAAGTGTGGTATAGCAAGGCAGAAGACTACTCCATACACTCCTCGGCAGAATGGGGTTGCAGAAAGGATGAACAAGACACTGATGGAAAAAGAAAGGAGCATGCTCAGCGGTGTCGGGTTAGGACAAGAATTCTAGGCAGAGGTAGTGGGTACAACATGTTACCTGGTCAATCGATTGCCTTCATCAACGTTGGATGATAAAAATCCACACGAGGTATGGTCTGGAAAGAAACCCTATCTTCAACATCTTAGAGTGTTTGGTTGTGATGCTTATGTACATGTTCCAAAGGAAAATAGAATTAAGCTGGATAAAAAGGATGAAAAGTGTATCTTTATTGGTTATAAAGATGGTGTGAAAGGTTATAATCTTTCTAACCCAGAAACCAAGAAAATTGTTTACAGTCGAGATGTTGTTTTCAGAGAGGTAAAAGATGTGTCCAAACAGGAATTCTTACCAACGCAAGATGAACCTGAGAAAATAGAGCTTGAGTTGGATGATGCAAAATCTGAATCATCTGAAGAAGAGGAAGCAGAAGAAGAAGAACCTCATACCCTAGTATTGAGGAGATCAGTGAGAGATAGAAGGAAACCAGAAAGGTATAGTCCACCTAATTTTCATTCCAATTTTGCTTTATCTATTACTGATGATGATCCTAGAACTGTCAGGGAAGCAGTGAATTCAGAGGATAGTAAACTCTGGAAGAAGGCCATGGTTGAAGAAATGGATGCCTTGGATAAGAATGAGGCATGGGATATATTTGAGTTGCCAGTTGGAAGAAAATCTGTTGGTAGCAAATGGTTGTTTAAGAAGAAGTTTAATGCATAAGGTAAAGTGGAGAAATACAAAGCTCAGTTAGTAGCAAAAGTTTGTTCCCAAGTAGAGGGAATTGACTTTGGTGAGATTTTTTCTCCTGTTGCCAAGTTAACATCTATTAGATTTCTTTTATCTATTGTTGTTTCTTTTGATCTTCAAGTGGAACAGAGGGATGTGAAGACAACATTCCTACATGGGGATCTGGAAGAAGAAATCTACATGAAGTAGCTAGAAGGCTTTGTAGTGAAGGGAAAGAAAGAGCTGGTCTGTAAGCTAAAGAAGTCACTATATGGTCTGAAGAAATCACCTAGGATGTGGTACCAAAAGTTTGACACATACATCCTTGGATTGGGATTTGTAAGAAGTAGGGTTGATCATTGTGTATATTCCAAGCAGGTTGGTAATCACTTCATTTATGTAGTGTTGTATGTTGATGACATGTTGTTGGTAGGAAATAACATGGATGTTATCAAGGAGGTGAAATCGCAGCTATCCTCCAAATTTGACATGAAGGATCTCAGTGCTGCTAACTTGATTCTGGGAATGGAGATTAAAAGAGATCGTGCAAACAGGAAACTCTGGTTGAATCAAAGAAAATATGTTGAGACGATATTGCAGAGGTTTAATATGCATGGAAGTAAACCAGTCAAGGTTCCTATTCCCATAGGTGTAAAGTTATCTGCAGATCAGTGTCCCAAGACACGGGAAGAAGAAGAGGACATGTCCCATGTTCTGTATGCCAGTGCAGTTAGCAATTTGATGTATGCAATGGTTTGTACTAGATCGGACATTACACATGCAGTGGGATTTTTGAGCAGGTATATGTCAAAACCAGGGAAGGAGCATTGGACAGCAGTAAAGAGGGTCTTCAGATATCTTCGTGGCACCACTAGTTATGGATTGTGCTACCAAGGAAGATCGGGATTGGACAAAGTGGTGGACATACATGGCTTTGTTGATGCAGACTGGGCTGGAGATCTGGATCGCAGAAGATCTACAAGTGGGTATGTGCTTAACCTATTTGGATGAGCAATCAATTGGATGAGAAAAAGACAGGCTGTAGTGGCACTCTCAACTATAGAAGTTGAATACATGGCAACCACTCATGCAAGCAAGGAAGCAGTATGGTTACAAAGATTGTGTTCAAGTATTGGGTTGGTACAACAAGCAGTGAGATTAGATTGTGAAAGTCAGAGTGCAATATTCCTGGCAAAGAACCCAGCTTATCATTCGAAGACAAAGCATATTGATGTTCAGTATCACTTTGTGAGAGACATGGTTGAGCAAAAGAAGGTGTTGTTGGAAAAGGTTAACACTTTGAAGAATGTTGTAGATTCATTGACAAAGTCTGTGAGCACAGAAAAGTTCTCATGGTGTAGAGTAAAAATGGGCATTGCTGCCCTGGATTGTTGACTATATAATCCCTTGGACCCCTGGATGCAAAGAAAACAACAAGTGGGAGAATGGCATATCTCTCAATTAAATTCAAACAAAATCATTCATTGGAAAAGGCTACATTTCCAATACACAAGTTCTCCTTGTAAACCCGAAATGTATATAAACTTGACTGGTGAATCTGTTGGGTCACTTGCAGTGTATTATTAGATACCTTTTTCAGCACATCTTGTTGATGTTTGATATGATGGCACTGTTGAGTGGTATATTGAAGATCCAAGAAAAGGGTGGACATGGACTACATAATGGAGTAAAAAGTGTGATCAATCATTTGAAAGGGAATTAGAACTTTCCTAGGCTATGTATTGGTATAGGAAACCCACCTGGAAGCATGGATCCCAATGCTTATGTTCTCCAACAGTTCAACACAATGGAGCATGAAAGTGCATATTTCCTTGCAAGAAGGTGTGGATGCCACAAGGCTTCTTATTTCCAAAGGCTTCTCCCAAAGTATCAACGGATTCAATAAAAGACAAAAGTATAAGTATCATAAGGTTTGAGAACTTCAGCTACAGTAGAGTATTCAAAATATTATGCACAATCTTCAGTATAGGCTCTCAACACTAGTTTTTGAAATGTGCTTGGCACTGAGATGCATTAACTAATATTGATGTTCCAAGAGTCACTTTATTAAAAAATCACAGCAAATTAAAAGCACCATCACAGGCCTTGAATGCAGATGTTGGAACAGAATTTCCTTTTCTCAAGATTCTATTTGTGTGGAGGATCAACAAGATGATAGTGTCTGAGTAATGATTGTTGGATATAATATCGTTCGAGGTTCTGATATGCATGCAGTAACACACCTTGCATTATGAATCTCCAACCAATAACGACTAGATTGGGCATTGTTATTGTACCATGTTTCAAGTTCTGATATTGTTGCATCATTTAACAATGGGAGTTGATTATCAAGAGTCTGTAGAGGTGCAATAAACAAAACAACAACAACCCATATAAAATTTGATGATGTTAAACTTTATTTCTCCGTCATCCTTAGAGCTATGGAGTCAAATGAAGATATTATGTTTTAAACAAAAAGAATCAACCTTATACTAAAATTCAATATAGCATCAAAATGAAAACCATAAATTGACATGTGGAGGTTTTTCAAACAAATTAAAAAAATATGTGGTCGGTTATAAATTGGTTACGCCTCAGTTTGTTGAACTGAAATTTCCCAAACTACCAAAACCGTCCACCCAACAGGATAAAAAGAAGCAACGCACAACCAAAAAAGGGGGAGATTTTTAGGAGAAAACTCTGATAGAGGTATGCTTGGAGCAGTGGGGTTTTTCTTTTAAATTTATCATCCATCCTCTCTTTTAGCATGGATTGACGGGATTGTCGATGGTAGGGGGTCTTGCGAAACAATGAATGGACAAAGCGAGGATAAGATTTTCTAGTTTGATATAAGGTGAAATGTTTTCGTGTTAGTTTGTTGTATTTAAGACTGATTTGATTTCAGTGTGAATCATTTTCTGATGTGCAGGTCCTCGCCTTGTGTTATCACTGCCATCACTCTATCCCATTTTGGCTAAGCTTTATTCTTTCTTTTCGTTCTTAGTCTTTCTATTGTAACCTTGTTCTAGAATGGTTAAAGACCATATCCCTGGCCCAAGTCTACGCAGAGATTTGTAATTCTGGAACTCCATGAATTGTATGAGGAGAAATTTCAACTTGAGATCAAAATCCTTACACTTTAAATTTATTTCTTATTTGTTTTTTGTTAAATCTTAATTTTCTCTATCTTTATTAATCCAATACCTTAAATTCAAAATAAAAAGGGAAATAAATTCAAAAGAAAATAATGAATTATGACTATTGTAACATGTTGTATATAACCTACTCTCATGTTATTTATTTTTTGTATAAGTTTTGTTATCTTTCTTTATCCATTTATTTAGCTTCTTTTATGACTTATCATGTTTTAACTTCAAGGAAAATAAAATGTCTAAACATTACATTGTTTATAAATAATTTTGGTAATTAATGAATTAATTTATTGTTTAACAAATTCCTTTTTTAACTAACCCCTTTAGCATTAACTTCCCTTTACCTTTTCGTTAATTTTTGCTTTAGTTATTTTTTGTTGAAATAAATACAAAACAAAAGACTTTTCATTTTTTATTTTATTGTTGTGTTTTCTTTAGTAAATCAAATTTTGTTATTTCAAATGTATAAACTCCCACATAAAAGAAAAAAAATTATAAATTGCATAAAAATCAAATATTGTTAAAAAGTAAAATACAAGGTGAAAGGACTCACGCTTGGACTGTAGGTTAGATTAGATTTAGCCTGGATTTCAATGTGTCTTCTTGTCTGGATCTTTAAGCCTAGGGTGATATTCTCGTCTCTTCTGGCCTAGCCTCACGAGAGGTTGAAATGTTGGTGTTGGGGACTCTCTAGTCCCTTGACGTCAACATCGTGCATTTTGACGCCATTTCCATCATTTCCATCATTATGGATCCAAATAAATAACATTGTAATGAAGATTGGTCAAGTCATCAGTAATTCCATGTAGGGAAAAATAGTGTTCCATCTGAGTGACCCGAGATGTTAGATCTGAGCCATGAAATTTTTTCACCTCAACTAAAGGAAGACGGGGGTCATGATTGGAATGAAAGTTCATAGGATTTGAAGAGTCAACACCTTTGACTTGGAGGTTTGGGATAGACGAGGAAGGACCCTAGGATTGGGTCATGAGTTGTTTGAGAGCAGAGTCGAGTTTGTCCATTTGACTATTGAGTTGGTCCTGAATGAGGTCCACTTTGGCATGCATGGCAGTCGTGCCATTATTCACTTTAGCATGCATGGAAGTCGTGCCATTATTCACTTTGGCATGAATGGCAGTAATGTCACTTTTTAGTTTATGATTGGTTTCTTCTTGGCGAGTGGGAGCCATTAGGGGAGGGGTTGGTAAAAAAAGAAGATAAGTGATATATACCACTACAATCATGGAAACGAGAGGAAGCTAATGGGATATGTGGGAAATAAGGGTGTTAGGAAGGGTATGGGTCCATGAGCTAAGAAAAAAGGATTAAAAATGATAGATTTCACAACGATCGGGGAAAAAAATGGGATTCCAATGGGATAGGCCTCAAATAAGGGTGCATGAAGGACCCATACTTTTGTTTTACTCCTGCGAAGTTATACTCCAACCTGAATAAGATTGCAGTGTTGAAATGCCCAAATTCTTAATAGGAAAAAATGTGTAGTAATTTTACAACCAGAATGTGAGAGGAAAGATTACGCTGCCAAAATATCCTTTATGTTCCTTGTCTGGTATGTTCCCCCCAGGTTAGGGTTTTCAGGGTGCCTAGGGACAAGGGTTCGCCTTGTGCTATAGATCTCTAACATACGTGGGGGCTCGAATAATAGTACTCGGTCTAATATCTTAGGGAACCAACTAAGGAGGCTTGATTGTACCCTTAGTCATACTTACTGATTACGCATGTACTAGATAGTATCTTCTAGAGTGTTGTTCTCAGTGGAACTATAGCAGTCAGGCAACCGAACAGTTGATCTAGGGATGGCTTCATGAGATCTAGGGGACTCCCAATATACTTGTCAGAACGTGGGAGTGATGGATGTGTACATATTATATCTAATGTGGTACTACTCGAGGGGTACCAACATTGGTTACAAAGGTTTCCAACAAGGTGAAAATTTGGTTTCTAGGTAACCGTGTGAAACAATTTGTATTTCCTGCGTGTAGTCTTCCCCACTGCAGTTTCACTTGTTGAACGACAGTTCTTTGTGCTTTATAGACGCTGACAATACACATCTCTACCCTAGAAAAAAATTTAACCCACAAATCTTGCCAAGGAAAGTGATCTGATACCACTTGTAAGATACCAGACCTAATGTAATATGCAGAAATAGAAATATTCAACAAATACTAATGGAACTGTAAAATATTGAGAATAACAATACCAACAATAATACCTTTATTGAATGAAAGAAATGTTCACTTGCCTCTTCAAGGGGGAAACTTCCAGTAGAGCAGAGCTCTATTATAATAAATCTCAAGACAAACCTTTCTCATGCCTCCTACTCTTATTTATATTAATTCTATCTTCTAAAGAACATTTTAGAGGAAGAACTTTCTAGAAGCGAAAGCTTCTATTAGGTCTTCTTACATTGACTTATTCACATTTATTAAATAGGTTGTATTAACTAATGTTGGCCTTTATTACATGGAAAATATATTATTCTATCTATGTGATAGGTTAGGGAGGTTAGGTCCCTAACATCCCTTTTGTGGTTGCCTCTCTCCTCCACACTTGCGGTGTGCTTTCCCTGTCCAGAACAAAATATAGAGAGTCCTTATCCCTAGGCCATATTTCCAAAGTTGCAGAAATTTCCTTTCAGAAATCACCAATCTCCTTGGCATAAGTGCAGACTCACTTATGCCAAATCCATAATGACACAATGTCACAATGAGATTCGTCACAATCTCTCCTCTCCTTATATAGGATTCTAATGAGTGAGTTTAGGAACCCCTTCTAAACTCAACATTTAATTATAATATTTTATTCATTTTTTTGGGTGTTCACAAGCCCACAAATCCCATCAACTTTCCCATGAGGCCCTAGTCTCATCCCAAGGGTGTTTTCATTGGAACGAAAGGCTAATATAGTTACAACAAAAATTCCCACATTTCAAGCACCGTGGCCTCTTGTGGGAATGCCTATGTATGCTAGAAAAGCATCAAAACTTCCTCTTAGCGAGGGAGGAATTCCATCCTGCATTACCAGGAAGTATCTCTATATCCCATACTGGATCTGCCACCATAGTTACACTCCAATACTCCTAATTGGTTGCTCCCTTTGTTACCGAAGAAAATCCTTCTCTCAAATCCTCCTGATTGGTTGCATCCTCGGTCTCTGAAGAAAATCCTATTGCAACAAATGGGTCCTCCATGGAGGATACACTTCTCTTAGAATCATCCTACTTCAGAGCCTCTTATTTGGCCTCCTCAACCCATGACACCTGCTTGGAATATGCCTCCCCTTGAAGAACAACTTCCTCTGAACAATATTGAGAGGTTGTTCCTTACTACTAGATCATGATGGATTACTTCTTCTAAACTCTGGCTCCCTCTGATTCTATACCACTGATGGATCTATCTACTCCCTTTAGAACAACACTACTGGTGGAGCTACCTACTTCACCACTAGTGGAGATACGTGCTCCTCCTCATCTATCTCTCTGCTACTGCTGGCCAAAACACACATAGGATGGCCCCTCAACCTATATAGTTTTCCCTCCCTAACTCCAAGAACCACCGCTAATATGAAGCTATATATTCTGGGCACAAAAAACACCTATCCATCTCAAAAAAATATATGGTAGCCCTTCTTCTCAATATTTGATACTGAGAGTACACTCCTCCTAATTTTCATCACCCATAACACATTTGGCATCCTCATCACTTCTCCTGACTCCAATCAGAATGATAATGCACCATACCCTAGTATTGCATGCTTGGTCCCCATACCAAGATCTACACACAAATATGATTCAGTCTCCACGAAGTTGTCATACAACTCTCGTGCACATGTCATATGGTAATTGGCTCTGTTGTCCACCAACCAAGTCCTCCTGTTGGAAAATTTACCTAAAAGGATGGATACCAAAAATATCTCCCTCTGAAACCTATCTGCAACCTCATCAACCTCTGTTGTTGATGCCTACTATCTTCTTCCCTTTCCCTTCTATGTGGACATTGTGAAGCACAATGACCATAATAATGACACTCAAAACATCTGATCTTGCTAAGATCCTTCTTCCATCTTGGTTCTGGAGATGCTTCTCTCTCGGGAGAAGCCCTTCTCCTAAGAGAACCTATTTTTCTCCCTTCTACCAAGAGAACCTCTTTTTCCCTTCCCAGTGCGGGTTGCAAGGATCTGGTTCTCATCACTGCCATTCTTCACCAAGCCATCCAAGCCATCACTGGACTCTAACCGAGTCTCCTCCTAGATACAATCAATCCATAGTTTATCAAAGTATGGAAACTTCTCTCGTGCACAGATCCCCTCCACAAATAGTTCCCAAGACCTGGGATGACCTCTCAATGCTACATTCACCAACTAAGCATCCTCCACCTTACCACTGATGGCCATAAGATGATCTCATATTTGTGTAATTTTCATATGATAGTTCACAACTATTCTCTCACTGGACATATTGACAACTTGAGGTTGGTGCTTCAAATGTAACTTCATTTATGTATTCCCATTTTGGTATAAACCTACCAAAGCTTCATACATTTCCTTGGCAGATGTCTTCTCGGCAATGTGAGGAATCAGGTGATCCTTCATGGATTCTAGCAACACCTGCTTGGCCTTCACTTCCTTCTTCTTGTGAGATTCCAATTCCTATGGATCGACAAGAATTGCAACCACACTCTCAACATACTCTTTGAGGTCATTCTACTCCAACAGAAGAACCCTATCCTTCCTATAGAGTTATACTCTGACTTGAATAATATTGTAGTGTCGAAATGCCCAAATCATTAACAAAAAAAAATATGTAGTAATTTTGCAACCAAAATGCAGGAAGCAAGGTTACATGACCAAATATCCTTTATGTTCCTTGTCTGGTATGTTCCCCCAAGGTTAGGGTTTTCAGGGTTCCTAGGGACAAGGGTTTTTCCTGTGCTATAGATCTCTGATATACTTGCAGGGTCGAACAATAATACTCAAACCAATATCTCAGGGCACCAACTAAGGAGGCTCGACTATGAAATTGTTCTGTAGTTCTTGTGTGTAGTCTTCCCCGCCATGGTTTTACTTGTTGAATGACAGTTCTCTATGCTTTAAAGACGCCGACAGTAAACATCTTTACCCTGGAAAAAAATTAACCCACAATTATTTCCAGGGAAAGTGCTATGATACCACTTGTAAGGTACCAAACGTAATGTAATATGAAGAAACATAAATATTCAACAATTACCAATGGAACAGTAAAATATTGAGAATGGAAATACCAATAATAATACCTTTATTGAAAGGAATCAATGTTCACTTGCCTCTTTGAAGGGGCAACCTCCAACAAAGCAGAGCTCTATTACAATAAATCTCAAGACGATTTTTTCTCATGCCTCCTACTCTTACTTATACTAATTCCATCTTCTAAAGAACATTCTAGAGGAAAATCTTTCTAGAAGCGAAATATTCTATTAGGTATTCTTACATTGACTTGCTCACATTTACTAAATAGGCCTTATTAACTAATGTCGGCCTTTATTACATGGAAAATATATTATTATATCTATGTAAGGGGTTAGGGAGGTTAGGTCCCTAACAACATCCAATGGCATATGGGACATCCTGTCGCAACTTGAGCTCGTATTTTCTGCTAACGATGCGAGTTACCTCCATCGACAATAATATGGTAGTGAACCAGAAGTATCTCTTGTCTATAGTTAGAGAAAATCCCCCGAGGATGATGACGGTTGCCCAGATGAAGACCAAGTTTAAGAACTTGTTGGCGACCTTTTCCATAATGGCTAGTGTGAAGGTCAATTGATTAATTTTCTCCAAGGGTTTTTCCAGCCTTGGAGTCCCAGAATCTATAGGATCAAGAACCACTATAAGTGACTACATTAGGCACAATCGTTTCCCAAGATCAAGAACCATTGTAAGTGATTCCATTGGACATGACCATTTGTTGGACCTTTAATCCACCAATGAAAAGGTGTCCAAAATAGTATCAGGAGAAAACAACAACTATCTTGGTGAGTTTTATCCATATGCTTAAACCAATTGGTTTCAACTAGGGATAGATATGGAATATCTAAGGCCTATTCCTGACTAATACAATAATCTTTTCAACTTTCAAGGCATCATGTAGACTCCCAGAATGTGTGTTGAGGAGTCAAAGGGCTATTGATGCATCCAATAAATTTAACTGTGATTAATATTAGTAGATAAAAAGTAGCTAGTGTATTTACATCTTAGGTAAATGTTTCTAAGTAAATAAATTAAATAAAAAAATATTAATAAAAATTAAAATATAATAATTATAGAATTTTATAATAAATTTTAAATTTATTTTCATCTTAATAAATTATATTAAAAAAAATGAAAAATATAAAAGAAAATAGTTTTCAATATTTATTAAACCAAGATTAAAATAAACTATTATTTATAGATGATTTGTAAACTAAGTAGAGATACAATTTTTTGTTTCCTTAATTTTTCGTTCCATTTTCATTTCAAAAATATTTTTTTTCACCTATTCCATTTTTTAAAGAAAATAACTACAACTTTAAGGGGTTTGAAGTGAATATGGTTAACATAATCATATTGCAAAGAAGAACGTTAAATTTTCTATAATTTTGATCTTTGCATGTTTTTTCATTACTAATCTGCTTTATGTCTTTGGCTAGAATTATAATTAAAATCTGTGTAATAAGTATTAATTTGAGTTTGGAAACAATGACACTTCATTGTGTTGCAGTTATAAAATTTAAAGTTTCAATTTATATGAATTAATGAATTTTAAGAGGATATGAAAAAGCTTTATTTTTCTATTTTTAAAGGTTTGTTTCCTCCGCATGTTTTTTAATTCTTTGCTAGAGATAAAATATAATATGCTTTACCCAAATCATAATTGCCCCTTTTATGTAAAATACTAATATATAAAATAGTAGTATCTTAATATCACTTTAACAATTTATTATATTTTTGTTTTCCAAAACTTCGTATTAACAGTTTAGGTGGTCTTCATACAAATATCTTGGAATCGATATCCACCACAAGTTCAATTGGAACTATAGCATTGAAAAAAGGATAAATGAAGGGTGGAAAGCTTACTATGGGCTCAAAAACAATTGTAAATCAGCAGACCTTTGGCTTTGCGATAAAGAAAAACTCATCTTTCACACTCTCGTCACTCTGGTGATCTTATATGGATGTGAAGTTTGGGGTTCTAGTATATTTGGAGAATCTCGAAGAAAGATAGAACAAATCCAAAATAATTTGATAACTTATAATCTCAAAATTAAGGGAAATACACCCTATCATATCCTCCTCATAGAAGCAAGTCTTTCCCCCATTGAGAGCATTGCTATGATTAGATACCTAACATACAAGAACAAGATAAACAACATGGATAACAAGAGGCTCCCCAAAATTGCTTCAAACTCTAGCCAGAACCACCAGTGGCTCAAGTAGGGATGGCACAAAGATGTCAAATCTTTGCTAAATCATTGGGGAATACAAGAAGAAGCCATCATGCAAAATATCGATAATATTATAAATACTATCACTTCTAAATTTAAGGAGAATATGTGGTGTGATAAAGAATTAGAGGATAAAAGGAAATTAAGATACTATAAGGAGGCAGTCAACCCTAATTTAGAAGATCAAAATTACCTCTCAGTTTTGAGAAGTGCAAAGAAGAAAATCAACATTGCTAAAATAAGAACAAACTCTCACGAGCTACATAGTGAAATTGGGCATTGGAAAACTCCCAAAACACCATGGGATGAGAGAATCAGTCACCTTTGTGACACTAAGCGGGTAGAAGATGAAATAAACTTCCTCTTGGATTTCCCTGGGGTAAAATCATGAAGGTGGGTAACACTTTCATGAGAATGGAGGCGAAAAAATTGTTAGAATCCATTTTTTGGCCGAAGTTTTCATTTTTTCGGTCGAAACCTTGAACGTCAAATCGAATGGCACACAAACGACGTCCTAGGATTTTGTGCAATAAAAAATGGCAGCCAATTTTTTTCTCCAACAACACAGAGTTCGACCGAAATTTTTTTTTGGCAAAAAGAGTTTTTGGTTGAAATGTTTTTTGGTCGAAAAACTAATTTATGCTGATGTTTTACTTCTATAACTAGCAATTACGGTTCTTCTTTATTATTATAATCATTTAGCACATTAGATGCATAAATAAGATTGTTGAAAGAGAGGAAATCATATAAACAATAGAGACACACATATTATCCTGGTAAACCCTCATGGGGAAGAAAAACTAGCAAAACTTCCTCAATATAGATAGACCAGAAACAAAGCAGAAGATCCCCCTCTACTCCTCACTAGGAAAGAGTAGCACACTACTTAACCAAGAGATATCAATACATAAACCAAGAACCCTCCTTGACCTCACACCTAGTTGTAGTATGTTCTCCTCCAAGATTTGCGCACTACAGAGCTAGTTGGTGAGTGTATCCAAATGAGGCGCTAGCCTCCCTTATAAATAGTGGTCTGGCCAGCCTAAAATTAGGTCTGGGGCGACCTGTCACTTTACCCTCCTAATTTACATTTAATTTTCAAGGCACAACAAGGCCAAATTTTACAAAGGCACAATAGGGCCTAATTAATAAATATAATACAATAATATTATTCGACATTCCCTCTTAGGTAGAATATTCTTCGAAGTTACAATATTTCAACAATTTATATATAACCGGCCTTTTGCTCCACTGTAACTTTACACACAATTGAAGTGAACGTTGGTGAATGGTGAACGTTGGCATTTGGTGAACGCTGGCATTGATAGTTGGTGAATGGTGGTGTTGTTGGAAAATTTAGGCACAAGCGTCAGGGCTAGGTAAATTTGGTGTTTGTGTAATTTTTTTCTTTTTTTTTAAATATTTTGTTTGGTAGAGTTTTTTTTTTTAATTTTGGTATGACTCTACATAGAGTCCATATGGACTCTGCATGTTCGCACATAGTTTCATATGGACTCTTCTCGTTCAAACAGAGTTCCATATAGCACTCTATGCGAACAAGCATAATCCATATGGACTCTGTCCATTCACACAGAGTGTTATATGGCACTTTGTGTGAATGGACAGAGTCCATGGCACTTTGTGTGAAAGGACAGAGTCCATGGAACTCTGTGTGAATGGACAGAGTCCATGGGCTCTGTTCATTCGCACAGAGTGCCATATGGACTATGTCCGAATGGAGTGCACAGAGTGTTGTATAATACCTTCCATCCCCAACATTTTTTATTTTTACTTTCAATTTATATATTGAACTTTTTATAAAGGTCAAATATGTAAATTTTTACTTTACATGTGTTGTTGTCGAACATTGGTGGTTGGTGTTGTTGACAAACGATGGTGGTTGGTGTTGTTGGTGAATTCTAGCGGTTGGTGAATGTTGGTGTTGTTGGAGAACGTTGGTGTTTTTGGAAAATCTAAGTGTAGGGCGTAGGCATCAAGGCCAGGTAAATCTGGTTTATGTTTGCAATTTTTTTTTTGTTATAGTTTTTATTTTTATTTTGGTTGGACTTTGTCCATTCGCAAAGAGCCCATATGGCACTCTGTGCGAATGATCAAAGTCCATATGGACTCTTCCCATTCGCACAGAGTGCCCAAAGTGTTGTACAATACCTTCCATCCCCCCAAAATTTATATATTGAACTTTTTATAATTGTAGAACATGTACATTTAGACTATTAGTTAAGTAGTTAGTATTTTATTAGCTAATGTAATTATATTTTTGAAATTTATCTAAATTTAATATCAAATGTACTTGTTAATTTTCTACTTATGTTGTGTATATGTTGTGTTTGAGTTATGGAGGGTCTATTTTTTTAGTATAATAATAGCTAAATCACTAGATTTATTTGTAAAATGTAAATTTTGAATGAACTACTTAGTGTTTTAGTTTGTGTTGACCTTTACTTCAAGTATATAAATAGAATGCAGATATTAAAGTTGGTCATCTTGTGATGCATAACATAATGTCTACACACATACTTTACTAACAACAATTTTTATTTTTTTAATTGTAACTAGGAGATTTAATATCAATAAAAAGACTACATGAAAGATATAGAGCACGTACATCAAGGTTTGTTTCAAAAGTGATGTATAATAACTAAATAACAGACTATGTACTAGCATATAACAAAGCCTAATTATATCCAAAGGAAAAATTTCCCAACACTTTTGAGTGGTAAAGATTCTACAAGATACAACTAGTATAATAAGAACTTAGCAAAATGTATATTGATTGCCCGCTTCTTCCATTGTTGGTTTGACTGGGTCCAACTATGGTTTTGTTATTTCCATGTTGTCTACAATTTGATGCACAATATCATCTTCCTATGATCCCCCATAGTTTTAATTTACAAACTACGCCTAATTCAAGGCCTCGAATTGGTCTCCCTTGCTCATATTGATAACCAGATTCCAAAGCATATTACATTCAACCTATGCAATGACTATTTGTGTCTTACATTGGACACGAGTGCTCATAATTGTTACAACTTGAGTGATTGTCTATTGTTCATTTTCATGAATTTTGGTTGGAGATGAAAATATTGATTTTTTGTTTCCCTGAATGGACTCTTCATGATTTCATAACACCCTTCTAATTTCCTTCAACTCCCTATAATGCATAATAAGTCAATGAAAATTAGGGACTTCTTACCACTTGAAAGTAATCTAAACATTAAGCTACACAAATACATTTCAAATCCATGTGTTCCAATGAAGAGATCAAATAATGCACCAATACTCCAACCCAAAGGGTCTTGGACAAATTCATAGAGTGGAAAGAGGGAAATACTCTACCCAAAGAGAGAACAAAGAAATCAAAAGAACATGGATTATACTTATAAAACAATACCTTTGAAATGTTAGGACTTTCATTATTTCTACCGGAAAATGTGTGGATGAGCTTTAACCAAGGATTTTAATCTTATCTGACAACTTTTTAAATTGAAACGTTGTCTTGAAATGGAATTCATGGCTTCTACAATCATTGTTGCCTTGGTTTTGTTTCGACTCTTTGTCGATTTTCAGATTCCTATACATGGACATATTACGAACAACGAATCATACCAAACCAGGTTTTAACATCGGTGCAAATGATATTGTTCTACGAGATATTGAAGGACGATTGTTGACTCTACACATAGTCCATCTAGACTCCATGCAGAGTTCATATGGACTCTGTGCCATTAGCACAAAGTGCCACATGGTCTCTGTCCAATTGAAAACAATCTTGGAACTATATTACAAAACACTCCTGGAACTATTTCTTTAAAAATTCATTAAACATAATAAAGAAAAAATATAAAAAAGTATTCAACTGGATAAGACTAGAAAAACTATGAGAAAATTTTGTCACCAATAAGAATCTTGGACAATCCTAAAGACCTCAAAATCTTTTCAAGTTATTATCTTATATGATCAGTCTTGAAGTGCATGCCTTTGTGGTTCTATAAGATTCTCTTTACTCCTTCCTAAACTAGTGGATGCTCTTTTATGTCCATGCAAAGTCCAAGAGGCTTTGAATTACTAAAATATGTAAAACATATTCCAAGAGTACTAGAACAAAACTTCCTATGTTATTCCTTGTCATGATCAATTTGTCTTGTGTAAACATTGTTTCACTATACTTAGACTTTC
The DNA here is from genome assembly GCA_009831015.1 of Picea engelmannii. Lineage (NCBI taxonomy): Eukaryota > Viridiplantae > Streptophyta > Pinopsida > Pinales > Pinaceae > Picea > Picea engelmannii. Next base: position 3 of record ML813290.1, on the reverse strand, counting down.
CTA
>ML813289.1:148591-201478 GCA_009831015.1 Picea engelmannii | reverse complement strand
GAGGGTCCCACTTCTAATGAAAACCTATTTATTTTAAAGATAGAACTCTAAAGTGGATACTTAAAGGTTCTTAAGAACATCATCTGAGAGATATAAAGGTCATCTCCTAGCCTTGATTTAATAATGCTTCAGAATGAGACCCAAGGGTTTTTGTTCAGTTTTAAGTGTGCCACTTTATGTTTTTCAACTCCCTTTACCCGACATAGCCCCGCTGCCAGCATGCTTGTTTAGTACCCCGATGGGTTTACTTGTACTTCTTGATACTTCCTTTTTATTATATTACTCAAAAGATTTAGAACGATGTATATTTTTCACTGACATCTTTAGAGTATAAGGAAGGCAGGTGGTACGATAGTGTTTTAGAGTTATTAGGCACATAATTAATTGTTTGCAATTATACCAAGGGTGAAATCATCCACATTCAACTTAAATCTTAGCTATTCAATGTATAATGGAACATCTCAGATAATGACTAAGAGGTCCCAATAGTTAATCCTATTAGGGTTCTCATGAAATTTCATTGAGGTTTTGCAAGGGCGATCCACCACATGAGGTTTTCATCAATACCTCTCAAGAGAAACTTGTAAATATAAACTTGGATAAGAACTTGTTGAATCAACTAGGTTAGTATTAGACATAATGGTGTCACCACTTTTCAATGGATATTTAAATTAGCAATCACTTTTTCAAAATGATGAGGTAATAAGACAAGTGCACCCATTATCATATATGGATAAATGTGGAAATATATTCTTAAAGGATAGCAAGGATGATTCATTTAGGGGTGAGTGTAGAAATGTAGGAGGAAGATGTACATGCGAATAAAGAACAATTCAACACAATACTTAAATGATCCTCGATAGAAAGAACATGAAAAGAGTATCTTATGCCTCCAATTACCTGAAGTGAAAACAATGTTAAGCACATGAGAAAGATAATATCACTTTGGCATTAGTACCAAATAAGTAATGGAGCAGGTTTCTACAGTATCGGAATAGATAGTACTGGAACAAGACAGTACCTGAACAGAAAGAATGAAAATAAGTAACAGGGGTCAGAAACATAGTGACAGGATGAATGATTTCTATACAAGATGTATACGAGGGCTTGCAAAAGTTCATGGTAGGGAGCGTGAAATAATTGAGAGTAGGAGGATGTATGAGAGTAACCACATGTTTAATACATAATTAGTCTAATTTCTTTAATAAAATGAGAAAAATTTTGAGTTTATACGTTCTAGTACTTAAAACTCTTAAATTGAGCAGCAAAACTTGAATATGCGATAAGAGATATCAACACCTTATTACCAGTATTAGAGAACCTAAGTATCGGATGAGCGCAGGGTTTTGGTTCAGTATTGAAATAGCACAAAGTTGTGGTTTAGTATTGGAATAGCGTAGACCTCTTCCTTTGGTACCGGATGAGCACAAAGGTGACCATCACTATCGGATGAGAATAGTACTGGGTGAGCACAGTACCAGATCAACATACAAATTTTGTTCAATACCGGATGAACGCAAGATTTCTCCTTTGGTACTAGATGAGCACATAGATGACCATTAGTACCAGAACAACGCAAATTTATGGTTCACTACCAGAATAATGTAGACCTCCTCCCACGGTATCAGATGAACGTAGAGCTTTGCCCACAGTACTGGATGAACACAATTATGCAGTATCGGAACATAAAAGTACCGGAACAGAGCAGTACCAAAATAGAATGGTACCAGAATTTTGGAAATGACTATAAAAATCCCAGCACTAAACATGTTTATTTGGCCTCGCTGACGGAAGTTGCAAAAGAATATGAAGGTTTCAACAACCACTCCCCCATGCCTAAGGTTTTGCATGGACTCATGCAAACAATGTGAGATGCTAAAAATAGTTTCTCAGATGGTTGTGAACATCTGCTAAAAACAAACCAATAGAACTAATTAAAACAAGATTTGTATTCATGCTTAAAAACATAAAATTTTGGGAAAATGTCAAAAGTTGAATTATTAGCTATGAATAAAATAGTTTGGAATTAACATTTAGTTTCAACTTATATTAAAAATATCACTTAATTAATCATCCTTGTGAAATAGTGGTCTTAAAATAGATAGGTAATGATAAAGCATGAATGCATCATTTTTAAAAACTTAAAGAAAAAGAAGAAATTTGAAGAAATAGGTCATGAAGCACTCCCTTAAGTGTTATCTTTCATTGACAAGGATGCCTTCTCCACTTTTGAAATCCTTCAAGTATTATGTGTGCATTCGGAGGATGAAGATATTCCCTTCTCAAGATTCCAAACAAAATTATCATAACTTTTAAAAAGAAATCTACTATAGGAACAAAAGATCTTAAACTGATTTCTTTATTAACTTTTTACATTCCCATTTATGAAAAGTATGAAAAATAGGTTGCATTGCAACATTTGTTTATTTATTTACTATCCTACTCTAATTGAACAAAAAAAATGTCCTTCAAATATAGTAATACTTCCAGTGAATCCATGTGCGTAACAGGGTTAGAAATATATCCATACTCAGGTTTGAAAGATAAATTTTAATGCATACCAGAGTATGAAGGACCAACTGCTTTGATGATGAGATCAAATAAAAATGAAAAGTAAAAGAGTAGTGTGACCTGACAACTAATTGGAACCATCTTTCAATAGGATCAATATATTCTTGTTTCTCTTATTTGTTTAGGTCACACAACATGTCCTCCTTTTCCATGCTACGCAGATTATCTTCTTCAAGATGATTGGTCTTTGGAATACATACAAGATCTGCTAAGAGGCATGCTAAGAAATCCTGAATCTCAGGTTCCAATGGTTTCTCTCCATTGAATTATATCCATGATTCCTGAGTCTCTTCAACAAATTGACAATAGAAATCTGAAGGGACTTCTAAATCTTCTTGTGGAGAGACAACAAAATTATTGAATGTTGTCAATATATGTTCTTCCCGAGAGTCGGATATCCTAGTTGCTGCTAGAATGTGAGAAATTTCTTGGAGGGAAATTCTTCAAGCTCTTGATCATCCTTGAATTACTATGGTTGGTTGATGATCCATGTCTCACAACACAAATTAGTACATGAGGGTTCTTACAGCACCCCAAAAATTATTTATCATCAAAGATCTGAATTTTAAAACTATTTGAAAATATAAAACACACCAAACTTGAAATCCTTGCATTACTGAGACCCTGTTGTCACCAGGTTATCGGTTCACACAAGTTATCTCATCATAAACAAAACTAAATTCTCATAAAAACACACTTGCATCAAAAGAAGAGAGGACAACCTAACTTTGGAGCAACCCCATTAAAGTGGATATGTGGGCTCTTCCTGCACATCTACCATCTTCTCCCCACCCTTAGGTCATCCATAAAACCAATCCAAAACCATTAAAGAAATATGATAAAATACTACCGATTACCGTTTACAACTCCCCAACAATGGTGCCAAAATGTTGGTGCAATTATTTGCATAATATATTACCAAACATAAATTATCAATCGGGATTCGTAATTAGTAGAGTTGATGCACTATATGTTCTGATAATAGATAGGTTCCTATGTTTGATGAGTATAACTCAATCAATAAAACCATCTAAAACCAATACTTTGTTTTCACACTTCAAAGATAACACTCTTCAAACAATTCAGAAATTAGAAAGAAAAACTCATAAACAAGCATATGATCTAAAGTTCTTTCTTAGGTGGTGGACATGTTCATTGATGGATTATGAAAGGAAAATATGAACTTTGATTCTATCTCCTAGAGCAACTAAACTAACAACAATTAACACTTTGTTTTAGTATATCTAAATGCTTCACACAACTTCAAAATTAGAAGAGAAAAAAGATAACAAAACTTTTCAAGCAAACAATGAATCAAAAGGTTCTTCCTTAGGTGAAAAGTATGTTCATTAGGGTCTCATGAAACGACGAGATCAACTTATATCTTGTTCCCTATATCAATTGAAAATAGTAATCAACAATTCACTCTTAGACAAAAAGCAATCATAACTCTATTCGCTCCAATCAAACCTGTGTGGTACAAAAAATAGTCAATATAATTGAGAGGCTTCATTATATGGTGCATGAAGGTGAGAGATGAAGTTTGATCTATTTCCTGTAACAACTCACTTCAAACTTGCAAGAAATTCTTATCTAATTCTGCACACTCTTCAAAATCAATTGATTCATCACAAACATAAATTTAATACAATTTTATAATCTTGCAATTCTGGAAAATTACTTCATCTCTACATAGGAAACATAAGCCTTAATGAGATGATCCATTTTATGTCTTATGTAATGAGAATGATGGAATCCAAACTGTTCCTGTACTGCCACACTTTGCAATCAATTCTAATAGTGAAATAAAAAATGAAATCAAAACAACAAGTACAAAAAATAGAAATATATACTAATAATTTACAATGAGATTACCAAGCTGGATTGGTGGCCCTTACCGATGCCAACATGGAATATTTTAGATCAGTAGATGCTAAATTCTAAGAGACACACATGATCATTGAATTCAAACTTCCATTGATCTTCAACAAATAAATTTACAAAAATATTTGGTTTAGAAATCCAATTTGTAGCATACTAATTCCTCTCCTTTGGCTCAGAGCCATCACTCAATTTATATGATTTTTACATTACAAATTTGGATCTAGACAATCCAATCCAAATCAAAACCATTTTCATCAATGGAGGCCGAGTACAACCATTTATCTAATCAAATAAATGCATTTCCCATGAATCTGGGCATGTTCTTAGAATTTCTGGAAAATTGGCAAAGATTTAGGATGGATCGTTCCCCCTGAGATGGAAGTCCACACGTGTGATATATGGATATTGTGGCACACGTGTCCACATGAAAACACATTTCTAGAAAAAACCCATGTCTCCAAATTTTTATATTTAGCGTTATCGTCCCGAAAATCGAGTTGACAATCCAGTACCAGAATGTTGGTACCAGAATCCTGTAGATAGGGTTTTAGTACCGGATTAGCATAGTCATAGCCATGAGTACCAGATTAGGCACATGAATTGGTACCATAATAAAAAAGAGTGTGCTGGTACTAGATTAGGCACCCAGGAAGTACCGGATCAATGTTGCTTAAGATTCAAATGATTAGGATCATAAAAAATCACGCATTTAATCAAATTAACTCAAGAAAACCTAAAAAAATCATGCCTTAATCATAAGTTACCTCTCTATGCATATGGAAAAGGTCATCAAGTATATTTGTGAAGGAACCAATCAAGTATATACTCATAACATAGGTAGAATAGGCTCATATAGAGGGTAATATAGGGCATTAGAAGTTTCCAAATGGAGACTCAACAATAGTGTAGAAAACCTCTAGTTCACAGTAGCATATATCATATATGTTGTTTTCTTTGATTGTACCAGTACCCATATGACTTCTATGATCATGGAAGATCAGATTATACTCCATTGTATATAGATATCTTCAGTTGATTTTGAGACTGGACTCCATTGTTTCTTGTTCTAGACTATGAAAACCTATGGCATGTGTCCACATTTTATTTCCTATACAGGGCCATGAACAATTATTTTATATATATCCACATGGATCTGCAGTGTAATTCAGTTTGGAAACCATGTGTGCAGAGTCAAGATGAAGTGTAATATTCTCATGAGTAAATAGTTTTTCAAGTTGGGTCCTCATTACTCCACTTCTGGGATTTATAATGTATTTCAACCATCACATTTGCTTCTCTGACCTCACACATTAGGGGCCATCTGTTATAGAATTTTTTTCCACACTCCATGCATATTTCTTTGATGGCCTTCCATTTCCATTTGTAGAATTAAATTCCCCTTTTGTTCACTCCAAATATAAAAATACATATATTTTTCCATATACACGACCTACAATTATAAAAATCGTATATACACAGGTTTCTCAATTACAACCCGCGTACATCGGGTTTTGTGCTAAAAAATTAAAAATATGTCGAGTTTCCATGCCATGTCACGCGATCCATGATCCTTAACCTTATATATATTGGAAATGATTCGTCCCAACCCTTCCATTCCATTTGGAGGATACAAATTGAGCCATATAAAAGCCTTTACACACACAACATTGAAATAAAAGACATTATGGAGAAATTTCACTTCGTATTGAGTCTGCATCCCTTTGTCCTTGAAAGTATGAACTCTTTCTGTTCAGCCCCAAAGCTCTTCCTATATTGAGATGGAGAACCTCATTGACTCCTACTATGTGTGAGATTTCCTTTGTGGAGGATTGAAGTGGTGAAGGCCCATCTAGAGGGACTTAGTTTCTCGATTCTGATATGTGTTGTTGTTACAGAAGTTTGTCACCTATGTACTTCTATTAATTGCATTAATAGAAATACTCTTTTTTCATCCAATTATATGTTGCAAATATTTACATTACTTTCCATGGGAATATTTGTTATACATCTTAATGGATTATGCTAGTTTATGTTCTAACTTTCTATAGAATTTCTATATGCTTTCATATCTTGATTGTTGAGGACAATTTGCAGGCATCAAGATTTCGGTCGTGAGCTTAGCCAAAGTCTTCTTCAGATGTCCATATGAGGTATGCACTTAGCCTTATCTTTTTACCATTTTTTTTTATCTAATATACTTGAGTTTAGAGTTGATTTATGGGTGTCGTTTCGTGTGTTGTGGTTTACCCCTTGCCATAGATATTTTCCTCGTAACAAACCGTTGAGCCCTAGAAGCTACCTAAAACCTTAAGAGGTTGGGTGTGGTGGTTTAAAGAACCATGTTTGTCCCTAGATGCCTAGAATATTTATACTTTGGATAAGGATTGGGTTCCCCCATTTCAAAATATCAAGGCCTTGAGATCCATACCTAAAGCTCAAAACCTTTTGAGGGCACTAACATCCTTTATTATAGGCTAATGTAATCCTTCATAAGTCATCCATGGTGATTCAAGGAATTGTTCATGGATTTGGATGCGTAAAAAATTTCTTTAGGAACTAATGCATGGAATTATTCCCTAGATTGTTTCCATGGCCCTGAGACACATACTTACTACTCAAAACCACCTAGTCGTACTGACATCACCATTAATGTGCCAAAGATACCTTCAAGAGGCTATGTTTGGTTGTTCGAGGCATCATTCTTAGCCCTAGATGGATAAAATATTATTTTATAGACTAAAGTTTATGTTTCCTCCCTTGACAATGTTCAGGGCCCCAAGACCCATCCATAGTGCTCAAAATTTCTAATGGTACCTATATACCTAGTTAAAGGAAAATGATGCCCTTGAGAGGTCATTTGTGGTGGTTCAAGGTGTCATTCTTGGCCCTAGAATCCTAGAAGCTTCTTTTATGGCATAACTCTTAGGTTTGTTTCCCTAACCATATACAGTGTCCAAATACTCATACTTAATGTTCAAAAACTCAAAATGATGAATACCCCCATTTGGAGACCAAGGATACCATGGAAAGGTCCTTTGTGGTGGTTCAACTTGTCGTTGTTGGCCCTAGATTCCTAAAATATTCCTTTAGGACCTAAGGCTCAACTTTTTTGTCTTGATCATGCCCAAGTACCCACCTAGTGCTCAAAATATCCTAATTATGCCCATATACCCAATTGAAGTCCAAAGATTCCCTCGAGAGCTCATCTATAACAATTTGACATGTCATTATTGACCCTTGAGCCTGACAAGCTGCTTAAAGCCTTGAGAGGTTGAGTTTTTTGGTTTAAGGAATAATGTTTGGCCTTATATTCACGGAAGATTTGTACTTGAACTAAGGATTTGGTTTCCCCCATCAACCATATCAAGGATTTAAGCCCAATTGCACCTTAGATTCACCTCAATGTGCCCTATATTGTTTCTCTAGATGTGGACCATAATGTGAGAAAAATATGTTCCTTATTGTATCATGATGAGCCAAAATTCTAGTTGTATTTTCTCTCATGTATTGTACTAGACCATGCTTATATGTTTTATTTATTGTTGGGGGTCCTACACAGTATCTACAGGCCCCGTGTGGTCGATCATGGCCCATGTTTTTAGTCCCCATTTCAAGGTAGGATTTGTTTTTATGGCTACGATCAACTTCCCCTTGATGTTAGTAACTTGTCATCATGTCGGTTATTTATGATCTGGGTTGGTGTGAAGCCATATTGGGGTGGATATACTTGTCCACATGATCTAGGGGAACCACTAGTCTCTCTTACCCCTTTGTATATGATGTAAAAGTGTTTCTCTTTGTAAAGGTTGTCACACCTATGTATATAACACTTATTTTATGCCTAAGAATAAATCCTTGTCCTATGTATTCATAAAATTTTGGCCATATACTATCAAATATGATTTTCCAGATGATCTAGGTGGATATAGGTGGCCACATGCCTATTCCACTAGCTCAAATTACAATTTTTCACCTTGGAATGTTTTTCTATATTTTTTTCGGGTCCCAAACTTTCGTTGTTGTTTTGAGGCCCTAAACGCCATTTTTTTTTATGTTTGGGGGCACAAGATATATCCAAAATATTTGGCATGGGATCGATCAAAATGTGTTATTCTTGACTATACCTTTCCAATGAGCTATCGTGCGCTCGAAACAAAGATTGTATGAAAAAATCACACCATCTGGAAGTTGACGTACCAACTACCCCCATCGGGGCCCACAAATATTTTGGAGTTTCATCATTCATGGTTAGGGTTTTGGTTTTTCTTTGTTTTAAAAATGCCTTTGAAGCCTCATTGTAAACATCATCTTCTTGTGAATGAGCATAGTTGTCACATCTCTTCTTAGAGATAAGATGTCGCCATTCTAGTGAGTTTTTCACTTTGTATTTTTACGGTTTCTATATATTTATCTCATTAATAGAAATTTGATATTATTGTATCTATTTTTTTCTTGCAATATTTATATGTATTTCATTGTTATATCTCTTCCTTCATTTCTTTCTAAAAATAATATGGATCAGTGGTATCGAAGCAGGTTTCTCTTTGTCGTTTCTTATTGCATGTCCTCAACGAGGTTAGGGTATAGAGAGTTGGGTCTCAAGCTAGTTTCTCTTGAGGACAACTGCTCTCGCTAGCCATAGCGACCTCCCATGGTGGAAGAAAAGAGAGACACAAGAGGAGAATATTCTATTAATTTGTTGCTTGAAGAATCCCTCACGCGATAGAGGGACAAAATGATGGAGAATGTTTCCCAAATCCTTCGATGACTTCCGACAATAGCAGACACGTCTTCATCAAGAAACCACTTTGGAGGTGCCACCCCTTTCAAGGTACAAGTTAAATTTTATATTGTTGTGTTTGAAGGTCAAATAGATGCTGATGCTTTGGAAAAGTAGTGAAATATTCTATAAGGTTATTTCTCTATCCATAATTTTTTCGATAGGGAAAATATCACCTTTTCTCTCCTTAATGATCTTCCCCATGTCAAATATTGGTGGGAAACTTACTGGGAGAAAAATTCCACAGAGGACTCCAAAATGTTTCGGTCTGAACCCACTTGGGATTTTTTTATGGATGTGGTTAAGAAACAATATTACCCTGTAGGAAACTATGATGACCTCTACATGAGATGGACCATAGTGCATCAAGAGAGGGGCCAAAAAGTGTCTTAGTTCACAAATTCCTTCCATACCTTACGCACCAAGTTGGGTATCAAATACTTCGAGTGAAATATGGTTCTAAAATGCCGTAGGGATCTACATAGGTACAGATAAAATGAAATGGATTTTCTGGACATCTCATCACTAGGAGCTGCTTATCGTTTTGCTGTCAAAATCGAGCAAAATTTTAAGAAACATAACAAGCAGGAGTTCAGGTATGAAAATAAAAAACAATTGGAGTATGGTAAATGCAGCCATAAATAAGAGAAAAAACAACCTCAATACAACCAATCCAAGCCATAGAAAAATAAGGGTAATGGGAATACGAAGAAGGAAAGTGGAAAATGGTGTGATTTCCACAAAATACCTTGGCACAATACTGATGAATGTCGCTCAAAAAAATTATTGGTGGTTGAGCTCAAAAAAAAAGAGTTGATCCAGGACTCAGACTATGAATTATAAAACAATAAAAGGAGACATATCATTGATTCCTAACCTGTTTCTACCATCATGGCCACAACAATCCAACCAGAAGAACCAGAGGATCCCTAGGAGGGGGAGTGCCTCTTCTATTCACAAATGTGGGTGAAGGGGACCCCACTTCATTTTATTGTTGATAGTGGAATCCAGAAGAACCTCATCTCAGTAGAGGTCATCAAGCAGTTGTATTTTTGGAAAACAACACACCCTCAACCATACAACATCAGGGATATTTGTTAGGGTCATGATCTCCACGTCATCTAGTAGTGTCACATGTACTACGAGATCAATCCCTTCAATGATGAGGTACTGTGTGATGTTTCCCCACTAGAAGTATGTGATGTTCTATTAGGCCAACCATATATGTGGAAGCATCATTTTTTTTATGAGTCTTGACCCTATAGTTTTATTGTTTCTATGGGGGGTCAACTCTATAGGATACCAGAGGTATCTTTGACTACTGTCTCGAGAAAACATTGTTGCAAAGTAGTCTCTCATATGAAAAAATTTATCTTCTTCATGATCTAGAAAAATAAAAAATAGAAGGACACTGCAACTATTGTAGCGTCAACCCAAGACATTTCTATCGAGCATAAGAAAATTGAAAATCTTGTAGAAGTGCACAAAGATATTCTTACTTCACAAAGGGGGGTGCCTCCACACTACCCAGTAAAACAAATTCATAATAGATCCATTATTACTCTTCATGTTGCATCTTCATTGATAGAGTCCTACCACACTCATACCAAGGAATATCGTGCATCTATATTGGGTGAAAATATCCAACCCCTCTAGTAACAAGTTTGTGACAACCTTCAACAAGCTAATTAGGATAACTTCTTTAGCAAGGCAAGCAACTCACCAAGGTCCAGATTCAAAAATTGCTTCCCCAAGAACTTGACGCAATGGAGACCATTGCTTACTACTGGGGGAGGATTGATCCAAGTGGATATCGATGGCCACTCACCTAATACACTGGCTCGAAATACAATTTTCCACCTTGGAAAGTTTTCTACAGTCTTTTGGGTCCCAAACTTCCTGGACCATTTTGAGGCCCTAAATGATGTTTTTTTTTTACGTTTTGGGGCCCAAGAGATCACCATAGGATCTAGCTTGGGCTCAGTTGGAATTTTGTGTTCTTGGATATACCTTTCCAATGAGCTATCATGTGACCCAAACGAAGATCATATGCAAAAGTTACACCCTCAAGAAGTTGGTGTATTAACTACCCCCATCGGGGCCCACAAACCTTTTGGTGTTTCATCTTCCGGGTTTAGGGTTTTGGATTTTATTTAAGTTAAAAAGGCCTTTGGAGCCTCATTTTAAAGATCATATTCTTTCGAATGAGAATATTTATCACATCTCTTCTCACAGATAAGATGCCACCATTCTAGAGAGCTATTCACTCTGTATTTTTACAGTTTTTGTACATTTCTATCATATAGAAATGATTTATTATTTTATCTCTCTATTTCTTGTAATATTTATGTGTATTTCATTGGTATATCTCCACCTTCATGTTTTTTTCAAAATAATCCGGATCAACAAATTCTCACTTAGTTTCACATTTCTTGAGGCAATCTCACAATTCTCGAGGTAGTACACATATTTCGAGGCATTAGTGACATCATCTAAGGCACATTTGGGCTATTATTGCATACATGGACATCCTATACACATGCCACAATAAATATTCCACATCACCCTCCTTTTTTTTAATCACTTTTGGAGATTTTCCATGCATGATTTGAGGGTCAATCCACAAGTGTGGGATTTACAACAACCATGTGAGTGTTTTTTGTGACAATTTGACTTGGAGAGACACCTTGCTTGCCTTGTAGAGCATATTTTCTTGATTTGAGGGCTTGTTAATACCTTGGAGGTACCTTTTGAGCATTCCTTGAGCACATTTTGAGAGGGCCATCCATTTTTGAGGTCCTTCTCCACCTTTTCATGAGATATTTTGACTTAGAGGAGATAAATATTGGAACGTTTCTTTCTTGGGAGGATACTTCACCTTGTTTTGAAGCCTTCACATCACGTTTCTCTTGGAACATTGGGGTAGAAGAGAAATTAGACCCCTTCTTTGTGGGACATCCTCCTCTCATGAATTTTTTATGTACAAGTGGCATAATTTGATTATTTACTTGCTTAGTCTCCTTCTTTATGTGGATGAAAAGTCTTCTTTGTTAGTCTCCTAGGTTAATTTTAGTGAGAAAGTATTAATAAATAATGAGAAGGATGTAGAAGATTCCTCTATAAATAGAGGGTCTCCTCTCATTCCAAATTCTTGTGAATTGTTAGATATAATTTGTGACTAAAATTAATAGAATATATTCCTTTTGAGGTTATGGTTCAAGGTGCCATTCTTGGCCCTAGAAGCTTAGAAGCTTCCTTTAGGACACAACTCTTGGGTTTGATCCCCTAGCCATATCAAGGGTTCAAAGACTCACAATTAATGTTCAAAACCTCATAATGATGACTATATTTTTCCTGTTATCCCTTGATATGTTCTAGGCTATTGTTGGAATGATGTCGAGGCACCCCAGGGTCCAAGAATCAAGATGAATCTTAAGGCAATATTTGTAATAAAATAATTGTGAAATCTTTGGGAAGTTTTTCCCTCTCTCTCTCTTTCTTTTGAAATTATAGGACCTCAAACAATTCTCAGTCTAGATGAAAAATTCTCTCAACTATCAGATGCATATGTCTACGAGTATTTCAGATATCCAATCTTAAAAGGGAGGTGAAATGGTGGAGTAGAGGAAAGAAAAAAATAAACATACAAAGCACTGCTCATAATCAATCCTGTAACCTATGTGAAATGAATAACATGCTAAGAAATTAAGGGTTCAACAACAATAAGAAGTGTAAATAGATCAATAAACATATGCTTCAAATAGTTAACACCTTCATACACTCAAATACATGGAGGTTTGTTGGACAAGCATTTTGGATAAGTATTGGGAATCGTTTAGGAACATATCACATGACATTTTTGATAAGGAGTAGTGCATGCAAATAAATTCAAGAATGTTCGGGATTCAACATGCAAAAGGCATAAAGTAATTATGATTTTTGGATTTTTTTCCACATTGTAACGAGATTATCCATATTGTAAAGCTATAAATTGTAATGGGTTTTTGGTAGAAAAGGGATTTTTTTGGGGTGAAGTTATTTTGAGTTAGTTGATTTTTGGAGAAGTATGAAGGAATCATTTTGAGGTATAAATGGGGAGTTAGGCTTGCACTATAGCAGAATGGCTAGGAAAGTTTGAGTAATGGTTAATGTTGCATATTTTTGTAAGCACAATGCGCAATTGTAAGGAGACTATAAATTACTAATATAAGAAGCCATGCATTGTGGACATAGGCAAGATTGGGGTGAACCACGTTAAAAATTGTATCTTGATGTGATGTTATGTGTGTGTTATGGATATTTAGTATTATGACTATGTTACTGATACTGCGCATTGATGATGAAATATTTAATATTTTGAATGTGTTTTTCATATATGTTGTCATAATGTCACACGCTAAAGTAACTGGTAAATGAATGAATTTCAAGTAAAGTAATGGCACACATAGGGTATGTTGCATGAATATTAAAGGGTAAGTAATATAAATTGCACACAGAGTAGATAAATGGATAATGCATAGTATGAGTATGTTTAATGCCTCACTTCCCCCCACTGCAAAAACTTGGTTCCTAAAATCCCTCTTGATGCCTCGGGTGAGACTTCACTTACTTGCAGGTGATGCCAAAATGGTCGGTTTATAAGGGTTTTGTTGGTTTATTAATGATAAACCCTATTTCTTCCCATTGCATGCCAATAAATGGTTCTATTTCCAGGACTGGGATCTATAACCGAGGGGAATGTTTTGGAGGCCGAATAAGGAAGAGATCACATAATGGTTAAGGAGGAAGGAACGAGAATTTGATAGAGATCAAAATAGGAACATATGACTCAATGACGAACAATGGTTTCAAAGGTATGTGTTCACAGATCTCCATGAAGCCTTCTTTGGTGAATTTCTAATAATTTTGACTAAATGGTTAGAAAGGCTAGTGGAGAATGTTGGAAGATATCAAGCTAGGGCTCTAAGAAAATGGACTCCTGAATTGATTAGATAGTTGAATACAGTAAGAAAAAAAATTCTCGTGCAGTTGATTTTTGGTTGAATAGTATATTGGGGTGTTACATTATAGAGTTTGCAATAGATTGTACCCAGTATTATATTGTTGTAGAGGGGGATTTCTTCAAGGGTCCACGTGAAATATTTATGAACACACTGTCTACCTGAACAAATATGTTTTTGTGTAACAATAATTTTATGAAGATAGAATCTGATTGCTAAGCACCTTCACGCACATAGGGGGACTGGGGATGACCATAGGATGGTATGAGAGTGGAAAGAGATGAAAAATATGAATAAGGAATAGATGGAATGAGGATGCCGAGAGAGGAAGATAGTTACTTAGATAGATATATTGGAGTATTGCGTTGTGGTAAAAGGTTTAGATATAGTAAGAAGGAGACTGTGGCTGAGAGAGAAGAGAAACATAGAGTGGATCCATCAATATTGCCACTTACTCCTGTCATCCTTCCAAATCGAATGATATTATGTTGGTTCACTAGTATCAATTGGATAGGTGACCAAATAAGATTCAGCTAGCCCATCATCTCCCAAGTTTGTCTCGAGATAACATTCACATCATACCCTAAATCCATAATTATATTTTCCATGTCGTAATTTCCTATCTATGCATTGAGTCGAAACTCCTAATTCGTTATCTTCTTTCAATTCTCCTAATTAACTTCTTAGTGTGAAAAACGTTTCTCTTTCTCTTGGGAACAATGGTCAATCATTCCATGTAGACTACTCAAAGAAGATTCATCTTTCATTAATTCTAAACAACTTCTTAAGAAAATTTTCAAAGTGCTTACCTTTTCAACTTTCTTTTCTAAATAGTCATAGACTAGAGGAATATTAAAAACTATTGGTATATTATACAAGGGTGGTGCAGTTGAAGTTGATTCTATCCATTGTGATCCCATCAATTCTTTCCTAGATTTTTGGTAGGTCTCTTTCTCTTTTCTTAGATCAAACAATGGTAATGGATTTGTTTCTTTCCTTACCCACTGGTGAATTATATTCCCTTGATCTCTCGCATCTGCTCCAGTTCTCATTCCTCCACGCATAACTAATGCTATCTTAGGTTGTTCATCACATGCCTCTACTGCTATCATATGTACATTTTCATTCCTCTTTTCTTCTCATTTCACGATCAACTATGGGAAATCTTCTGGTGCATGGTCTAGTGCTCTGCAATACATACATGTCATGTAGGGATTCGGGTAGTCACGCGATAAATTTCTAGGCTTATTAAAATTATAACATATAATAGGTCCTCATACTCAGCCAAAGCCTTCTGTTTTGTGACCCTCTTCCTCCTCCTCTTCCTCCTTAATTATAACCTCCTCTAGGAGTATTAAAATGCGGGACTCCCCCTTCTTCTTCTTCACCTTGGACTCTATAATAATATGTAGTGCACTTTATCATGAAGTCAAATGCACGACAATCCTTCTCTTCATGTCTAACAGACTTACAAAAATTGCAAAACAAATTCCTCATAGTGCTATGGTATTTCTGCATCAATGGACAAGTTTGAGGGTGGTGACCCACTGTCTTCCAATTTTCGCACCATATCCCTAATGGATCCAGTTCTCTTGTATTCAAATATTGTAATATTGGACATTCATATTTATGATGACCTTATGTTCTATAGGTGATACACCATAATCCCTCATGATTTTCTTTTATTTTCGTAATTTCATGTAAATGAATAGTCAGTGTGGCCAGTTGTGAATGAACTTGAGCCATCCCCATGTTATTCTCCTATAGGGGATGCTTATAATTTCATAGAAATTTCCATATCTTTTGACTGCTCCACTATATTTTGTTGCATCAAAGGGAAATGTATATGCATCAATAATCCTACAATAAACCATTCCCTGTGTTGTTCATATGGAATCTGGAACGTTAATTGATCTTTCAATATATTAAACCATTGATCATAGTCCCATACTGATTCATTTACTATCTTCTTGATCTCCTTCATCTTTGTAATGCACTGCAACTCAGACTTAATCTTCTAGAATTCTTTCAGCAAGGCTTGTCTTACCTCTGTCAATGTTCCCATCTAGCCCACAGATGTAGTATTCTAATATTTCATATACCATAATAGTGCATGATCTATGAAACTCATTGCCAACTACACAATATTCACATAATCGTCTTGGATGTTCTTCACAGTCCATATTGTTTCAAAAATGAAAAAATGTTGTTCATGGTCTTATGAATTGATCCCTTGAAAGAGAGACATCCTTAAGGTGGGATCTACCCCCGCCATCATGTTTTGTGTGGTATTCTTTCTTGATAACATTAATTGATTCTGACTCAACATAATACTTCGATTACTTTGATTACTTCTACTACTATATTTACTTCCTTTAATTAATACAATTGACAAAGATTATGATCTTACCTGAGTTCTTGGTGATGCACATGGGGTCACGGGTTCGACGCAGAGTCCAGTCTGAGTGGGATCTTCTTCTGCTGGAATAAGTTGATAGATTTTTTCTTCCGTGTACAAACTCCCTTTGATATGTAATATTTCACCAGTGTCTCTTTCCTCTATATCATTGTGTTTCCCCTCTCTCTCAGCCACAATCCTCTTCTTTTTCGATCTAAATTTTTTACCACTACGCAATACTCCAATTTATTCATTCATTGCACATTGTTCTTTACTCGGTGTCCTTAGCCCATTCGTTTCTCATCCCTTCTTTTCATCCCTCTCTAGGCTCATATCATTCTTTGGTCATCCCCCTATTCCCCTATGTGCACGAAGGTGCTCATTTAGATTCCATTGTCATCACTCATTTTTTCACAACAACATATTGATCCACGTAGATATTAACTTCATGTATCTTCTGTGTGGTTGCTTGAATAATTGTCTTTTAGCAACACTATATGACTAGGTACAATTTATGGAAAATTCAATAATGTAACCTCCCAACACACTATCCAACCATTAGTCAATTTCTCGTGATGTCTTATTTCTTACTTCATTAACTTGTCAAATCAATTTAGGATTCCAATTCCTCGTATCCACAATATGATATCTTCCAATCTATGCAATAACTATTTGGATCCACTCTACTGATACATTTCAGAAGTCAGCAAAGAAAATTTCATGCAAATATGTAAACACATACCTTTGTAACCATTCCTTTGTGTTGATCCTTGGATTCTTATTCTGATTGTTATGGACCGAACCTCCCTAACCCCTTACATAGATAGAATAATATATTTCCATGTAATAAAGGCTGACATTAGTTAATAATGCCTATTTAATAAATTAGAATAAGTCAATGTAAGAAGACCTAATATATAAGCTTTCACTTCTAGAAGTATCTTCCTCTAGAATGATATTTAGAAGATATAATTAGTATAAATAAGAGTAGGAGTCATGAGAAGTTTTTTCTTGATAATTATTGTAATAGACCATTGCTCTACTGGAGGTTGCCCCCTCAAAGAGGAAAGTGAACATTGGTTCCTATTAATAAAAGTATTATTTTAGTTTTGTGGTTTCATATATTGTGTCGTTGTGTTGTTATTCCCTTTAGTATTTCTATATTTGGATATTATTATAGATCCAATACCTTAAGTGGTATCAGAGCACTTTCCTTGGATGAAAAATGTGGGCTATTTTTTCTGGTTAGAGACATACTCTAACGCCTTAAATCTACATATATTTGTCATTCAGTGCATAAATCCGTGGTTGGGGAATCATGCACATAGGAAATACAAGTGATACTTAAGCACACATTGTTGGCCACCCTTGTAACCCTTTTCGGTACCCCTTTGAGTGGTAGTGCATCAAACAACACATGTATATGGATCGATCTAGATATCATGAATCCCTTCATAGATAAAACAATCGACCACTTGATTGTTATAGTTCCACCAAGAACAACACATGGGAAGGTACTCTCTAGTACCTGGGTAATCGGTTAGTATGGATAAGAGTATAGTCTACCCTCCTTAGTTAGTTCTCTGAGATATTGGGCTGAGTACTGATGCTTGACCCCTCACGTATATCAGAGATCTATAGCCCAGGGAAAACCCTTGTCTGTAGAAACCCTAGAAAAGAAAAAAACCTAACCCCTGGGACACAAACAACAGAGAACGGGAATAGACAAGATTTATCCTGTTCAGAATTTGGGCTTTTTTACTCTGATTTTTTCCTATTAAGAATTTGGGCATTCTGATATTGCAATATTTTTCTGACATTTGAGACCTAGCCAACTGGACTCCTTTTCCCTCTTGATCACAATGATACCTATCATTTTTCATCTTTTTTTATTGTGGTCCTGACCCCTCTCAACATATATACTTTGGACCTATTCCATTAGACTCCTCTTTTCATCATGATCATAGTGATACCTAGCATTTTTTATCCTTGTATTTTCGTGGACCCACCCGCCCTTTTCAACCACCTTTCTTTCCCACCTCATCTGGTGTTTTCCCCTCACCATGGAAACCACTTACAACCAAGACCTTGAAAACTGCATCAATACCCACATAGATTCCCAAATGGACCACATGAAATAGGAACTGAGGAAGGGCATCAATTCCCACCTTGCCAGCTATTTTGCATGCCACCTTGAATCTTCACTTGATGCATTTGAAACCAAGGTCCTAGAAACATTTCCCATTCCTAGACTCCATTTCTCATATGACCCACCTTCTAACCTTGAAGGTTCAACTTCCTCCATTTCCCAACAGTTTAATTCCAACCGTTTTAATCGTGATATCTATCTTCCACACATGGAGGTGAACAAATTTGATGGCTTAGATCCCACTAATTGGGTCACTCAAATGGAAAACTACTTCTCTTTGCATGGACTCATTGATGACTTTGGAAAACTTCGTTACGATGTCATCTATTTGGATCCTGAATGTTGGCAATGGTGGCAATGGTGTCGAAAATCATGCCAAGGACATATAGTTTGGACATAGTTTGTGGCTGAACTTTATGACCACTTTGACACTGATACACACTCCCTGGGCCATTTGACCAAATTGAAACAGTCAGATACCATGGAACATTTTATCACGGCATTTGAGAAATTATTTATCAGATAGAGGGCATGTCTGATAATTTTTTTCGAGAATTCTTTATCAGTGGAATCAAGGATGAAATTTGCACCCAAGTCCTCATGACTCACCCCGAGACTTGGTTGGAATCTACTCAACATGCCAAGGAGTCCCAACATGTTGTTTTCCCAACACCACAAACCTTCTTTCCCTCTACTCCCTTTCCCTCCCACCCCTCTCAAGATCCAAAAATTAACCCATGAAGAAAAGGTTGAATGCCAACTCAAGGGTCTTTGCTATATTTATGATGAAAAATATTTTTTGTGGTACAAGTGTAAGGAGTAGAAGTTGTTCATGGCCATCTATGAGGATTTTTTTGATGATGAGATCAATTCTTCTCATGTAGTAGAGCTCCCTAAGCCATCTATTGTGACTCCACCATATGATCCACCAGAAGTTGAACTACTCATTTCATTGAATGCACTCACTGGCTTCTCTTCTTCCCAAACCCTCAAGATAATTAGCTACATTAAAAATTGGAAGTTCATCATTCTCATTTCTAGTGGTAGCACTCATAATTTCATTCATTAGTGCATTGCTTAAGAAACTCATTGTTATATCCATGCAGTCAAAAAATTTCAAATCATGATTGGCAATGGAGGTTCCATGAAATGTGGGTGGCATTGTGAAAATATTTGTCTCCAAATTGGTCAGTACAACATGAAATATCATATGTTCTTTATCGACATGGGTGGTTGTGACATTGTGTTAGGTGTTGAATGGTTACACAATATTGGTCCCATCCTTATGGATTTTAAGGAATTGAACATGCAATTTCAACATGACGATCGGCAGTATAAGTTCCAAGGCATCACAACAAGCTCCCCTAAGATCATCACTTCCCATTGAATGGAAAATATCCTCAAAAAATGAAATTCAGGAAATATTTCCCAACCCAATTCCATTCAAGTCGTTAAGACACCATCTGTTCATCATGACCTCCAATCTATACTCTCCAAACAAAAAAATATTTTTTCCACTCCCCATGGCCTTCCCCCTTCCCACAATATTCATGATCATTCCATTCCTCTAGTTTTGGGAAGTCTTCCTACCAATTTCCTCCCTTTGTAACATATTTGACCCCCTAAGTACATTCTAAAGGATGGGGTATCAAAAACAATTCTTCTTCTAACAACCTTACTAAATTCACAGACTCGCAGGTGGTAGTCTTGTGGAATCATGGTATTTAATTGTACCTTTCATGAACCCGCCACCAAAGCTTAGCTTCATTTTCATTCGCGGACTCATGGACATACAATCATGTACCTCTTCTTCATAATTTCATCCAAAAGTCACAATAATTAGTTATTTTTCCATTTGCACAAGCTCGCAGACTCAAGGACTTGCAAACCCATGAATGCATAATTATTCCCTTTATAAGGTTGTCTGAAAATTCTCAACAGTTAGCCAATTTTCCATATACTTCGACTCACATAATTGCAGATGTATAATTATATTCCTCTTCTTCATAAGTCTATTCAAAAGTCTCAACACTTAGATTATTTTGTGATCCTGTTGGGTTCATGGGTTGGAGGAATCGTAGACTCACAGACTCATTTGTCTCACCTTCCCATCTCCATTAGCCCACCATGATCCTAAGTCCACTACCTACATGTTACACAAATGGACCTAACCAATGTTGTCACTTGTCTTGACACGTGGCACTTAGACCACGTCGCCCATTGTTTCCCAAAATACCTTAACACCATGCCACATGGCACCGTGGGACGCTCTCCTCATGGACCCTCCACATGGACTGACATGAAATACATTTCATCACTGATATATCCTACGATGAAGAAGTTTTCTCATAGTATTTCATCAAAGTACCATATCCAATGCTACCACAACGTCCTTAAATTAGTACGAATATAGTCTTTAATGCTCTGAGTTTTTATCAGAGGCTTTCCTAAGACTCTTAGGACCATCTGGAGGTTGTATAACCTACCCCAAACTACTAATATTTTCTCACCACGATGTAAGGATGATAAATTGCATTCGACACACTATCTGTAGTTGTTTAAGGCATTTCCAACCCAAAATACCGAGTTTTTACTCACGTATTTTTTCTTGTAACAAGATGGGTAATTACCCCATCATATGTATGATTATTAATTCCACATAGATAGTCGAAGATAGAAACAAAGTCGTTGATAAAAAAAATCAGGGTATTACAGATACAAACTCCATTATTTAACCAGTATCATTGTCAATATGCTCAGGGTAATGATGATTATGGAACCCATGACATAATTACCAGTTTACATCATCTATATAAATTTTATAGGGAAAATTGCTTGAATGGTATTACGAATAACAATTAATTATAACCAGAAATCATAGTATTTTGCATACGTCTAATACTCAACACATGATTTATGCAACATTACGCAGAATAAAAAAACACACAACAAAAAAAATTCATACATAGAATTAATAACAAATATTCCATAATATAAAACTCATAATTACACACACAATAATTGAAATAAGCACATGATAGACACGTGTCTCGTGAAATAAACACCAACTGCATTAAAGCTCTGAATTTCCTCCCAAACTTAGACATTGTTCCCCAAAAATTGAGAATAGACCACCCCCAAGATGGGCTTGAACTCCTCTAGGGCAAGGAAAATCTATCCCTGGAGGTCTCTCAGCAGTAAAAATATCTCAATACAAGTTCCAAGTTCCACAAACTCTACTTTCCTCATGTTCTTTTCCTACCCAGGAAGTGTGCCCCCTATTTCTTCCCACTTCCTCCAAGATTCATAAACAAGTCAGAAAGGAATAATTATAGTTGTTTGAAAACCACTTGGCATCTCTGGTAATCCAATTCCCTGTAAATCTCTCACCTTGAGAGAATTCACACAGGCCTGACAACCCGCCTCTTCAACTTAACAATTATCTTTCAACACTCTTCAGCAGAATCCTATGCTCTCCTTGTTATACATACATGTTTGGTAACAGAAACATTAAATTCCTCCCCCCCCCCTCCCAATGAGGTGAGGTGGGAAAATAATATATGATCCAATCATTGATGAATGAGCTAAAGTCCCCAAAACTTATGTGCATGTACCCAACTTGACACTTGTCATGTTGGACACCACATGGGCCACACATGGTTCTCTCACATGGTGATATGTTTCCTCATAGGGACTTAGGATAAAATTCATTATCCCTTACTTTAGACTTTAACTTTAAGAATATTGATAAACTATTCCTTTTTGGATTAACCCCCCTTATCTTATCCCCTTTTCTAGACTCTTAGCCCCCCTTTCCCATTGTAGTGGAGTTTATCCCCCTTACTCTTCTTGTCAGGATGGTCTGCATGTAGTCGTGTTTTCTTTCATTAATTCCAAGTGAAAACACAAAATAAAAAATAGGCTCATTGGCCAAAAGAGGTTCATGGATCACTAGCCTATATGCATACTTGTAATTACATTTCAACTCAGGTTCAACTTAGGGGTATTATTCCCATATCATCACCCCTTTGCCTAGAATAATGAAATTGAGAAACCTTTTCTAGAATTTCTCGACACGGGTGTCATCCGCCATAGTACCAACCCGTATTCTTCTCCTATGGTCATGGTCCTCAAGAAATAAGGCACATGGTGCATGTTTCCCAACTTTCATACTCTCAACAAACTCACCATCTTATACAAGTTTCCCATTCCTGTCATTGATGATCATTTGGATGACTTGAGTGGTGCTCAATACTTTAGTAAACATGATATTTGTTTTGGATACCACCAGATACATATGAAAGAGGTTGGAATTCCCAAGACATAATTTTGAAATCATGAGAGCCTCTGTGAGTTCTTGGTCATTCCCTTTGGCCTGTGTAATGCCCCATCTACTTTCCAAAGTCTCATGAACCATGTTTTCCATCTTTCCCATATATAGTAAAACATGGGAAACCCATCTTTCCCATGTGGATCAAGTTCTCCATCTCTTTTCTCAACACCAAATTTTCCTCAAACAATCTAAATGTTCCTTTGGAGCCTCAGAACTAGATTATTTGGGTCATATTTTTGGAAAGGATGGTGTAAGGGTGGATCCTAAGAAAATTGAAGCCATGCAGGATTGGACTCACCCCAAAACTGTCAAGAGCTTGTGTGGTTTTTTGGGTTTAATGGGATATTATCACAAATTTGTTAAGAACTATGGAAAAATTGTAGCACCTCTCACTGCTCTCCTTAAAAAGAATGATTTGAATTGGACTATTGTAGCTGATCAATATTTCCATTCTTTGAAAGAGGTTATGAGAAGAACTTTTGTCCTTACCCTTCCTAAATTCAAAAAGACTTTTTTCTTGGAATGTGATGCATCCAAGAAAAGAATTGGTGTAGTTCTCATGCAAGAAGGACGACCAATGGCCTTCACCAGCAAGCAACTTTTAGAGTTCCATTTGGGCCAATCAATCTATGAAAAGTAAATGTTGGCTATTCTACATGTTGTGTATCTTTGGAATCCTTATCTATTGGGACAACACTTCAAATTAAAACATATCATTAGAGCCTCAAGCATTTTCTGAATAATGAATTTCCTCCCCAGAGAAACAAAAATGGGTCACCAATATATTTGGATATTATTATGAGATAATTTACAAGAAGGTAAAATAAAATGTGGTTGTTGATGCTCTTTCCTAGAAGTATGAAGGAAAAGGATCCATTTATTCTCTCCCCTTTATTGTACCATATTATCTCCAAGCTGCTCACCACGAATGGTTGCAAGACCTAAAATTCTTGGCCTTATCCAACAGTTGCAATCCAATTATCCAGTTTCTCCTAGGTACTCTTGGCATAATAACGACCTTCACTACAAAGCTCATTTGTATTTCAGCAAATAGTCATAAATTAAATCTACGATGCTTTTGGACCTTCATGTTTTCCCCCACAGCTGGGTATTCTAGGTTCACCAAAACCTATTAAATGGTCAAACATTCCTTTTGGGGGGATGGTATGAAACAGGATGCCCACACCTTTGTGGCTAAATTTTATGTCTGTCAACAGAATAACGGAGAAATATTCAAAAACCTGAAAAGACTTCAACCGCTCCTGATTCCTTCGGCTATTTGACAGGATATTTCTATGGACTTCATTGTTGGCTTACCTAAATAAAATAAAAAAATCAATCGTCATGGAGTTAGTTGTTCGTCTATCCAAATATGCTCATTTATGTTCTCTCCAACATCCTTTCATATCATCCACAGTGGCTCAAATTTTCATGGATAATATCTTCAAGCTTCATGGTGTGCCTCATTCTATTGTCTTTGACTGAGATCCCAGTTTTACCAACAATTTTTGGAAATAATTGTTTTGTCTACAAGGCACCCAATTTCATCTCAGTGCTACCTATCATCCTCATATTGCTCGAAAAACGGAAGTTGTCAATAAGTGTATGGAAAGCTATTTGAGGTATTTTTCATCTGAACGACAGAATTAGTGGACTTGGTGGTTACCCTTCTTTGAATGGTGGTACAACACATCTTACCATACAACTACTCCCATGAATCCTTTTGAAGTAGTATATGGAAAAAATCCCCCTTTGGTTCTCTCCTAAATTTCAGGTGTATCAAAGGTTTAGGAGGTTGAAAAAAATATTTCAGTTTGTGAGGCCATTCTTTGCACCCTCAAAACAATTTTTTCCATGGCTCATAATAGCATGAAGCAACAAGAAGATCAAGGTCATTCTGAATGAAAATTTTCTGAAGGGGACTAGGTGTTTCTTCATCTACAAACCTATAACAAGAATTCACTCAAAATGGACCACTGTTTGAAACTTTCCACCAAATTTTATGGTCCTTATACAATTCTCAAGCGAGTGGGGTAGGTGGCTTACCTATTAGATTTTCCCAGTCATTCTAAGCTCCATATTCTTTTTCATGTCTCATGCTTAAAAAAGGTTATTGGAACTAAGTAAAAAACTCAAACCAATATCCCTAAGTTGGATGAAGAAGGTTCAATTTGGTTGCAGCCACAAGGAGTCTTGGACCAACATGAGTGTCACCTCTATCAATGCACCATCAAGGAAGTGTTAGTGCAGTGGAAAGATACAACTCAAGAAGATGTCATTTAGGAGTCGGCTACCATTCTGCAACAGTTTCCTCATCTCAATCCTTGAGGACAAGGATTGTTTCAAGGGGGAGGGCATGTTAGGGACCTAACCTTCCTAACCCCTTACACAGATAGAATAATATATTTCCATGTAATAAAGGTCGACATTAGTTAATAAGTCCTTTTTAATAAATTTGAATAAGTCAATCTAAGAAGACCTAATAGAATATTCCACTTCTAGAAGTATATTCCTCTAGAATGATATTTAGAATACAGAATTAGTATAAATAAGAGTAGGAGTGATCTAGGTGTATATTGGTGGCCACCCACCTATTCCAATAGGATCCTCTTGACAGTTGTTAGTTCAACACATTCTTTCGTAATTATTTGTAATTGTAGGTTCTACACTTTCAGGGTTGTCTGAATCCCTACACATCTTCTAGGTGGGGATTGGTGGCCTCCCACCTAATCCAACTGGATTATTTTGGATGTTTTCATGTCAGTACATATTTTTGTACTCCAAGAGCTGTTTTGGGGATCTAAACCATTTTTTTGGCTTGCCATAGTCAAACTATAGACATAGTTAGATTTTGATGACATAATGTGTATTTATCGAAAATACCTTTCCAACAGGCTATCACGCTCCTAAAATGGAGGTCATACGCAAATGTTACGACCCCGGGAAGTTGAGGTACAAACTTACCCATCAGGGCCAACTTAACTTTTGGTGTTTCATCTCCTAGGGTTAGGTTTTGGATGTATAGGGTTTTGGCATTCATGAGTAATGTTAAAAATGCCTCATTGTAATCACTCTTCTTAGACAGATGTGTGTATTAGCCACATCTCTTCACAGAGATAGCTACCACCATTCGAGCAAGTTGTTTCTAGTTCTGTAGTTTTACAGTTTCAACCTATTTTATTTATTCAATAGAAGTTATTGTTCACTGGATATATTTTGTTGTTCTCCTTATCTCTGTGTTATTGTATTAAGTTCATTATTCCTTTCTTTCCACTCATAAATCCATATCAATGGTATCAAAGTGTAGTATTCCAGATATAAAATAGTATGTAGAACATAAATATTTTACCTAGAAATGTTAGAACAACAATTATATAAGCAGAACAATACCAAAATAATACTAGAATAACACCAAAAAGAGCACCTTGATTAATGATAGAAATGTTCACTTTCCTCTTCCAGGGGGAAAACTCCAGCAGATCATATCTTTATTACAATAATATCAAATACAATATTTCTCATACCCTCTACTCCTATTTATACTAAATCTATCTATCCAAAAGAAAAATCTACAGAAGCTTCTATTAGGTCTTCTTACATTTGACTCATTCTTCCTTATTTCTAGGTCTTATTAATATTGTCCTTTATTACATGGATTTATATTCTTATACTTACGTGAGGGGTTAGGGAAGTTAGGTCCATAACATGCCCTCCCCCTTGAAGAACAACCTTGCCCTCAAGGCTTCATATAAGGGATTTTTTGTAGAATGGTGGTCGGCTCCCAAGTGGCATTTTCTGGAGGTGTATCTTTTCATTGGAATAACACTTCTTGGATGGTGCATTGATAGAGAAGACACTCTCGTTGGGATAACATTGCTTGTGGCTACAACCATATGGAACCTTCTTCATCCAACTCAGGGAGACTAGTTTTGGTTTGATACTTAGTTCCAATCATGTTCTTTAAGTAGGAAACATGAAAAATAGGATGGAGCTTTAATTGAGTGGGTAGAGATAACTAATAGTCCACCAATCCCACATGATTGAGCATGGTATAAGGACCATAAAAATTGGGCGCAAGTTTATTAAAATGTTTATCTTTGACTGAAGTTTGCTTATAAGATTGTAGTCGAAGAAACACCTAGTCCCCTTCAAAAAAATGGAGTTCAGAACTACCTTGATCTGATTGTTGCTTCTTGTGATTCTGATCCATGACCAAATTTTCTTTGAGGGAATGAATAATAGCCTCATGGACTATAATAATTTTTTCAACCTCTTGAACCTTCGAGACCCCTGGCATATAGGAGAGAACTGATGGGAGATTTTGTCTATAGTCTTCTTCAAAAGGAGTCATGTGAGTAGTTGTATGGTAATATTTTTTGTACCACCATTCAGCTAGGGGTAACCATTGAGCCCACTGATGTTTCCTCACAGATGAAAAACACCTCAAATATGTTTCCAAAAACTTGTTGACAACTTTAGTCTGTCCATCTGTCTGGGGGTGATAGGAAGTGATGAGATGTAATTAGGTCCCCTATATGATGCAGGAGCATCGAACAAAGCCAAGGCACGCACCTAGCCAAAGGAGCAGCTGGATGTGCAGATGGAAAAAGAGCACGTTTTCACAAGAACCGTTTTGAATTTTGAGCTTAAAAGCATTATTGTAATAAGCTAGTAGGAACGTACTTGAATTTATATCTGGGAGATTGTAAATAGATCTTGAGTGATTGTTTTCATCTCCTGGATATAATAGACATTAAGTGTGTTTAATGAAAGTAGGTAGATTTGAATTAAGAGA
The DNA here is from genome assembly GCA_009831015.1 of Picea engelmannii. Taxonomy (NCBI): domain Eukaryota; kingdom Viridiplantae; phylum Streptophyta; class Pinopsida; order Pinales; family Pinaceae; genus Picea; species Picea engelmannii. The sequence continues at coordinate 173,568 of ML813289.1, read as the reverse complement.
TTAGACAGTTTAGAGAGTAGGAGGGAAAATGGACATAGACACCCTCACCCTTGTATCATTATGAACATTATCATCATTGAGAGTTGTAGCAAAGAGATGTAGAGAAGAACCCATGTACAAAAGCACTTGAGTTAATATATGAAGCTTTGACTCAACTTTCATGGTGTTATGATGCTTATTGTTTACATTTGTTGAATGGTATGCTTACAGTTGTTTTATTCTCTCTGTTATGAAATTGTTATGATGCTATGTTGTGTGTGTATGATTTCATGTTGAATGTATGAAGTCTGAGAGAGAAATAGAATGAGTTTCAATTGTTTCTCTTCCTGAGAGAGTTCCTGCAAGGAGTGTTGTGGTTGTCCGCAATGTGTGCGTTGACAAAGGTCTAAGTTTTATCTCAGAAAGCTCAGGAGGGATATTGTTGTTCTCATTCCAGCAGAAGTGCAGGAGAAGCACATAAGCCGTGCAAGGTGTGCCAGGCTAGTTAAAGCCTTAGAATTCATCAACTAAGGTTCAAGAGTAAAGGACTATTGTTGCCGAGAGTGCACAGAGTTGAAATATCAAATACCCTGGAGTATTTGAAAGATTGTCGCAAGAAGTGTGTGTAGGATTCCTTCCGAGGCTTGAGTTGCAAGAGAAATCTCAGGAGGGTTAGCACCTTTGAAGTGTTCAAAGGGAGACGGGGTCGAAGTCGCCTTGCAGAAGTGAGTTCCAGTGTAAGAACATCGGTTTGTTGCGTAGAGATTCAGAGGAAGGAATCAAACGATTGAAATTCTCCATGGAGAACTTGCGAAGTCATGAGGACCGTAGGATCCAGAAGATTTGCAGGGTGGATAAGGATTAGATGAACCCATTACGTTGGTTTCAAGATTCAACGTCGACCGTTGATCATGACCGTTGAGCCGTCAAGATCATTTCGACAAATCAGGGTTTGAAAGTCCGGAGTGCAAGCCAAATTCCTTGGTCACTCAAACTTCTAAATCATGAAATGGATTATCGTGTGTGAAGACGAGGCATGGAATTTTTTGGTGCTTTGGAATTTCGGAGTTCAGCATTTCAGGGGTCCTGATGACAAGGAGTCGGGGCATAGTGGAGCGAAAGTCCCGAAGTCACAATAGGATTTTGGCGTGAATTTCAGGATTTCGGCACTTCGCGTATCGGAAAATAGAGGAGGCAGCATTTTGGGATCGAGAGTTTCGAACTCCTGGTACCCAGAAGCCTGAAATAATGCATATCGTTGGATCGAGTGAGGCTTATAGCCGTTGATCCCATTGGAGGAGCCATTTCAAAGTTCAAGGTTTTGAAGTAGGAGAGGAACATTTTTCGAAGGTTCATTCAAGTCCTGAAAGCTGGAACGCTCGAGTGGACAGGTGGCAAGGATCTATGTCAGAGATAGAGGACAGTGGAGAAGACAGGTGGTGTACTCATTGCCAAGTGGAGTAAAAAATTCATTGACTGTTTCGGGGTTTCATAGGTTGGGGAGTCGGGAGACTTGTATCTGGATTCGTGAAGTCCAAAACTCCGAATCGACGAATAGTTTCATTGGGGAGACAACCTTTGCTGAATGCATCAGGGTTCGACATTTCGACAATTTCAAAGACAAGAGTCCGGTCTTTGCATCAGAATTCCCTAAGTCATGAAACGCGACACAGCTGTGGAGGAGGATGCGGTCAAGGATTTCGACAATTTAATATTTTGGGTTTCGAAGGGTTGAAGAGTCAGAAACTCGACAACATGATTTGTGAAGTCATGAAATATGAAATCTCGAAAGGAAAAGAAAATCCCTAATCATATATTGTTGGTTGGAAGATTTGGGTTGATGCCTTGTGTTTGATCACATGGGCATACCTATAAGGACCTGTGGAAAACACTGTTGTGTGTGTGTGGGATTTCCTGTGGAGGAATCGAAGAGTCAATTTGACTTAGGGGAAGATTTAGAACGATCCTGCGTGGATCTTGGCCCAAGGGTCAGGGGTCTGCATCAAATTGGTATCATATCTTAACTTTGTTTGTATATTGCAGACGAAGGAAGCAGGAGGAAGAAGAGTACTCTGATACGCATCAATTGGTATCAAATCTTAGAACAAGTTCTTTTCTTTCTGTAGCAGAGAAAGAAGAGAAAATTTCTTATCCATGCCGTCGAGAAGAAGAGACAGGCCAATGCCTGATCCAGTAGTGGAAAGAGAAATGCGTGAGTTACGTGCTAGGCTTGATGCCATGGACACAACACAGAGCCGCACAGTCGACACTGGGGATATCAACGAGGCTGAAAGTGAAAATGAAGCTGGACATGAAGGAGAAGAGGTTGTAGTCAAAGATGCTGCAGATGAACGCATGTTTCAAGGATAGGTGCCAGAGAAAAAATGGAGATTCCTATGTATGAGGGAAACCTGGATGTTGAAGAGCTTCTAGACTGAATTAGAGCTCTATACAAATACTTCGACTATGAGGATGTCGAGGAAGACAAGAAGGTCAAACATGTCGTTACTAGACTTAAAGGGAATGCAACACTATAGTGGGATGAACTGTAGGCTGATAGACACTGCAAAGGCAAGAAGAAAATCAAGAGCTGGGATAGAATGGTTGCAAAGATGAAAGACAAATTTATACCGAGGGATTATCAAATCACTCTATTTCAGAGGATGCAGAATTTGAGATAGAAGTTGATGTCAGTGAAAGAATACACTGAAGAGTTATACAAGATAAACATCAGAGCAGGTCATCGGGAAAGAAATGATGAAAAAGTTTCCATATACATGAATGGTCTGCGGTATGACATTCAAGATGAGATGAGCATGATGACCACTCAAAATGTGGAAGATGCTTATCAAATAGCTTTGAAAGCCAAAGAAAATATGAGTCGAAAGAAAGGTCAGAGAGGCCGAGGTAGAATTCAAGCCAAAGGCAAAACAATTGCCCAAGACAGAACTCAAAAATCTAAAGAAGAGTGGAAGAGACCTCAAACTCAACATGAGAGAGGAGGAAGCTCACAAAGAGGGCAGTATGCTGATAGAAATACTTTTCCTCGAGCCAGAGGAAGAGGAAGAGGTAGAGGAGGTGAAGTGAAATGCTTTGTCTGTGGAAAAATCAGACATAATACAATGAATGTCCAGATAATAAGAAATATGGTGGTGAAACTTACATTGGCGAAGCTCAAGGATAGAATGTTGAGGCAGAAGACACTGAGGGTGGAAGATCTTTGATGATGAGGAAAGTTCTCTTGAAGCCAGAGAAGGAGGTAGAGAACCCATCCCAAAGAAACAATTTGTTTCAGACTGCTTGCAAAACTAAAGACAGGGTATGAAAGGTCATAGTGGACAATCTTGTATCTACAAAGATGGTAGAAAAGCTAGAGCTGGAGACTGTTGTACATCCAAGCCCATACCGAGTTTCGTGACTACAAAAAGGACATCAGGTAAATGTCACTAAACAATGTTTAGTTGAATTTAAAATAGGAGGATATAAGGATGAAATATTATGTGATGTCATTCCCATGGATGTTTGTCATCTATTATCGGGTAGACCATGGCAATATGACAAAAATGTGATTCATGATGGGAGAAAGAACACGTACACCCTGGAGAAAAATGGTAGGACTCACATGTTGCTGCCAATTAAAGATAAAGAGGTGAAAACATAGATGAGAAACACCGTACTTCTCATGAGTGGGAAGGAACTTCTTAATGAGGTTAAGAAGAAGGAAGACACACAATTTATTGTGGTCAGGCAGCCTAATTTTTTTTTGACTAGTACGAAGATAGATGATTTACCAGAAGAAATCTAGGATTTGCTGGAAGAGTTTGATGATATAGTAGTGGAAGAACTACCTTGTTTGTTTCCACCTATCAGAAGTATAAGCCATCATATCGACCTTATACTTGGAGCCAGTTTACTGAACAAATCTGTGTATAGGTTGACGCTGTAGGAAAATGAAGAGGTTAAGAGACAGGGCCAGGATTTAATGGACAAAGGATTGATTCGAAAAAGCTTGAGTCCATGTGTTGTTCCGACAATGCTCAACCCAAAGAAAGATGGAGGCTGGAGAATGTGTACAGACTCAAGGGAAATCAATAACATTACCATCAGATACAGATTTCCATTACCAAGGATGGACGACTTGATGGATTGCTTGAGTGGAGCAAGATTTTTTTCAAGATTGATTTGAAAAGCGGGTATCATCAAATTCGTATGAGAGAAGGTGATGAATGGAAGATAACATTCAAGACGAATGAGGGGCTGTATGATTGGCTTGTCATGCCATTTGGTTTAACGAATGCACCCGGTACTTTCATGAGGTTGATGAACGAAGTCCTGAAGGATTTCATAGGGAAATTTGTCATTGTATATCTTGATGATATATTAATTTTCAGCAAGACAAAAGCAGAACACTTAAGGCATTTAGTTGCGGTGATGAGAAGATTACAACAAGAGAAATTGCTGATAAATATGAAGAAATCATCATTTATGAGGACATAACTCATTTATTTGGGTTTTTTTATCTCTGCAAATGAGTTGAAGATGGATCTAGAAAAGGTAGATGCAATTAAGAATTGGCCATCGCCGAAGAGTATGTTTGAAGTACGAAGCTTCCATGGTTTGGCAAGTTTCTACAGGAAATTCATCCGAAATTTCAGTGGAATTAGCGCACCAATGATGGATACGGTGAAGAAAAGACAAAAATATTTTCACTGGACAGAAGAAGCAGAGAAGAGTTTCAATTTGCTGAAGAAGAAGATCACGGAGCAACCAATTCTGGTTTTGCTGTATTTTAGCAAGACATTCCAGGTCAAGTGTGACGAGAGTGGATTTGCAATTAGAGTGGTCTTGAGCCAAGACGACAGGCCGATCGCATATTTCAGTGAGAAACTAAATGAAGCGAAGATCAAGTACTCAACATATGACAAATAATTCTATGTAGTCATACAAGCATTGAAGACATGGAGACATTATTTGGTTCCTAAAGAGTTTGTTTTGTACAGTGATAATCATGCTTTACAATTCATGACTCAACAAGAGAAGTTGAACTAAAAAAATGTTAAATGGGTTGAATTCATGCAAAATTTTACTTTTGTGATTAAGCATATTTTTGGAACTGCTAACAAAGTTGTTGATGATTTGAGAAGGAAATGTTTTCTTATGTAGGAATTCAAAGTCAAGACTTTGGGTTTTGATAACCTCAAAGAAATGTATAAAGATGACCTAGATTTTAAGGAGGCATATGAGGCATATGAGAATTGAATTCTCTGGGATAGAAGCCAATGGACTGAGTATATGATCCAGGATGGATTATTATTCAGGGAAAATCAACTATGTATTCCAAAATGCTCCATGAGGGAGAACCTGCTGAAGGAAAAACACAGTGGAGGATTGGCCAAACATTTCGGTCATGATAAGACGTTCTCAAAGTTGAATGGATCATATTTTTGGCCAGGGATGAGGACAGATATTAAGAAATTTGTGGATAGATGCAAGATTTGTCAGCATATAAAAGGGAAAAGGAAGAACACAGGGTTATATAAACCATTACCTGTACCAGAAAGGCTGTGGGACGTAGTGAGCATTGATTTCATATTGGGGCTACCAAGAACACAAAGAGGATGTGATTCGATCTTTGTGGTAGTCGACAGATTTTCAAAGATGGCACATTTCTTACCATGCCAGAAAACCAGTGATGCAACTCATATTGCGAACCTGTTTTTCAAGGAAGTCGTCAGACTTCACGGCTTGCCAAGGAGTATCATGTCTGATCGATATACTAAGTTCGTAGGACATTTCTCAAGGACCTTATGGAAAAAGCTGGGGACACATTTGTCTTTTAGCTCAGCATATCATCCTCAGATGGATGGGCAGACAGAAGTCGTGAACAGAAGCTTGGGAAATTTGTTGAGGATCTTAGTGACTGAACACCACAGTCAGTGGGATCACATTCTTCCACAAGCAGAATTTGCTTACAAAGATTCACTCAATAGAATAACAGGGCAGAGTCCATTCCAGATTGTATATGGAATGCAACCAAGGGGAGTTTATGAATTGAAATATTTGGAACAAGTTGAATTAAGGAGTGCTAGTGCAGAGGACTTTGCAGAAGCAATGAAGGAGCCTCACAACCGAGTCAAAGAGCGATTGCAAAATTCAAGTCAAGAATACAAGCGCAGACCAGATCAACATAGGCGATAACTTCAATTTGAAGTTGGTGATCCGATTCTCACAAATTTGAGGAAGGAAAGGTTCCCAAGGGGAATGTATAACAAACTGAAGATGAAAAATATTGAACCGTGCAAGGTCATAAGGAAATTTGGGGCAAACGCATATGAGATTGAATTACCCGATGGGGTCGGAATCTCACCGATATTCAATGTTTTGGATTTGTACCCTTATAGAGCTGAAGAAGAAGGAACAAAGGAAGAACAGAAAGAAGTTCATTGGACAAAACAAATGCCTGTCGTTGAAAAGCCACAGATGGAAAGCGTAACTAACAAGAGGATTAGCAAAAATACCAGGAGAAAAGAGTATTTTGAATACTTGGTCAAATGGAAGGGACATCCAGTTGAAGATGCTAGTTGGGAAGATGAAGCAGAAATTCAAAAGCATGGACAGATCGTGTAAGAGATCATGAACAAGAGTTCATGAAAATTTTCAAGCGAGGGAGTATGATGCAGGAGAATCGAACAAATCCAAGGCATGCACCTAGCCAAAGGAGCAGCTGGACGCGCAGATGGAAAAAGAGCATGTTTTCACAAGAACCATTTTGAATTTTGAGCTTAAAAGCATTAATGTAATAAGATAGTAGGAACGTACTTGCATTTATATCTAGGAGATTGTAAACAGATCTTGAGCGATTGCTCTCATCTGCCGGATATTATAGACATTAAGTATGTTTAATGAAATTAGGTAGATTTGAATTAAGAGATTAGAGAGTTTAGAGAGTAGGAGGGAAAATGGACATAGACACCCTCACCCTTGTATCATTATGAAAATTATCATCATTGAGAGTTGTAGCAGAGAGTTGTAGAGAAGAACCCATATACAGAATCACTTGAGTTAATATATGAATCTTTGACTCAACTTTCATGGTGTTATGATGCTTACTGTTTACATTTGCTGAATGGTATGCTTACAGTTGTTTTATTCTCTCTGTTATGCAATTGTTATGATGTTATGCTGTGTGTGTATAATTTCATGTTGAATGTATGGAGTCTGAGAGAGAAAGAGAATGAGTTTCAATTGTTTCTCTTCCTAAGAGAGTTCATGGAAGGAGTGCAGTGACTGTCCGCAAGGTGTGCGTTGATGAAGGTTTGAGTTTTATCTTAGAAATCTCTGGAGGGATACCGTTGTTCTCATTCTAGCAGAAGTGCAAGAGAAGAAGAGAAGTCGTGCGAGGTGTGCGCAGGCTAGTTAAAGCCTTAGAATTCATCAACTAAGGTTGAAGAGTGAAGGACTGTTGTTGCCGAGAGTGCATAGAGTTGAAAGATCAAATACCCTGGAGTATTTGAAATATTGCCGCAAGGAGTGCGTGCAGGAGTCCTTTCGAGACTTAAGTTGCAAGAGAAATCTGAGGAGGTTTAGCACCTTTGAAGTGTTCAAAGGGAGACCGGGTCGAAGTCGCCTCGCAGAAGTGAGTTCTAGTGTAAGAACATCAGTTTGTTACATAGAGATTCAGAGGAAGGAATTAAACGGTTAGAATTCTCTGCGGAGAACTCGTGAAGTCGTGAGGACCGTAGGATGCAGAGGAGTTGTAGGGTGGATAAGGATTGGACGAACCCATTATGTTGGTTTCAAGATTCAACGTCAACCATTGATCGTGACCGTTGAGCCTTCAAGATAATTTCGACAAATCAGGGTTTGAAAGTCCGGAGTGCAAGCCAAATCCCTTGGTCACTCGAAATTCCAAATCACGAAATGGATTATCGTGTGTGAAGACGAGGCGTAGAATTTTCGGCACTTCAGAATTTTAGAGTTTGGAATTTCGGGGGTCTTGACGACAAGGAGTCGGGGCATAATGGAGCTAAAGTCCTGAAGTTGCGAGTCGCGATAGGATTTTGGTGTGAATTTCAGGATTTCAGCACTTCGGGTATCGGAAAACAGAGGAGGCAACGTTTTGGGATAGAGAGTTTCAGACTACCGGTACCCAGAAGCATGAAATAAAACATGTTGTTGGATCGAGTGAGGCTTATAGTCGTTGATCCTGTTGGAGGAGCCATTTCAGATTTCGAGGTTTTGAAGTAGGAGAGGAACAGTTGTCGAAGGTTTGTTAAAGTCCCGAAAGCCGAAACGCTCGAGTGGACAGGTGTCAAGAATCTGCATTAGAGATAGAGGATAGAAGAGAATATAGGTGGTGTACTCGTCGCCAGGTGGAGTTAAAACTTCGTTGACTATTTCGGGGTTTCATAGGTTGGGGAGTCGGGAGACCTATATCCGGATTCGCGAAGTCGCGAAGTCCGAAACTTCAAATCGACGAAAAGTTTCATTGGGGATCCAACCTTTGCTGAACGCATTGGGGTTCGACATTTCAAAAATTTCGAAGACAAGAGTTGGGTCTTTGCATCACAATTCCCAAAGTCGTGAAACGTGACACAACTATGGAGGAGGACGCGGTCAAGGATTTCGACAATTCGACATTTTGGGTTTCGGAGGGTTGAAGAGTCAGAAACTTGACAACAGGATTCGCGAAGTCACTAAATCCAAAATCCTGAAAGGAAAAGAAAAACCTCGATCACATATTGTTGGTCAGGAGATGTGGGTTGATGCCTTGTGTTTGATCATGCGAGCATACCTATAAGGACCTGTGGAAAACACTATTGTGTGTGTGTGGGATTTCCTGTGGAGGAATCGAAGAGTCAATTTGACTCAGGGGCAGATTTAGAACGATCCTGCATGGATATTGGCCCGAGTTTCAGGGGTCTGCATCACTATATCTTGAACAATTCTTGCCAAAAATTGCTGGTGAAAGCGGGGTCTATGTCAAAGAAAATAGAATTAGGCATGCAACAAATCTTGAGGATATTATCCATGAAGATTTGAGACAGTGTGGTGGTTGTGAATGGGTGTTGAAGAGAAAAGAAATGAGAATATTTGGAGAGACGATCTACAACCACCATGATGACTGACTTATTGCCTGATTTAAGTAATCCTACAATGAAATCCATAGAAATATCTCACCAAATAGCAGGGGGAATCAGAAGCATATGGAGTGTTCCCAAATCTTTGATAGTTTATCCCTTGTTGCAATGAAAAAAATCACATTCATCCACAAAGCTACGGATGTCATGTTTCATACCCTCCCAGAAAAAAGAACATTTGACCCGTTCATAGGTTTTTCTAAACCCTGAATGCCCAGCGGTGGGTGAGGCATGAAGTTCAAAAATAATTGTGGATTCAAGTTGGGAGTGCTTGCATAAATACAAACAACCTTTGTAGTGAAGATCTTAATTGTTCCAAGATTACCCTGCATAAACTGAAGAATTGTGTTGCAATTGGTGGAGTAGACTAGAAATTTTTGGGTCTTGCAACCATTCCTAATGAACAACTTGGAGCCAATCTGGTACAATGAAGGAAAGGGAGAAAATGGACCTGTCTTCTTCATATTTTTGGGAGAGAGAATCGACCACTACATTTTCCTTACCCTTATTGTAAATGGTCTCATAATCATAGCCAAATAGCTTGCTCACCCATTTTTGTTGCATCGGGGATGAAATTCGTTGTTCCAGGAAATAATTGATACTTTGATGATCAATTTTGATTTGGAATCGTTGACCCAATAAATAAGGATGCTAGAGATCCACAACATGCAAAATAGATAACATTTCCTTTTCATAAATGGGTTGGCCCAAATGTATCTCTAAAAGTTGTTTGATAGTGAAGGCCAAAGGACTTCCATGTTGCATGAGGACGGTTGCAATTCCTTTCTTGAAAGAATCAAATTCCAATATGAATGTCTTTGTGAATTCTGGGAGGGCTAGGATAGGGGTCGAGCACATAGAATATTTTAAGGCTTGGAAGGCATGATGCACAAATGAAGTCCAAGTGAAAGGATTCTTTTTAAGGAGATAAGAGAGAGGATTTGCAATATTTCTATAAGTTTGAACAAACTTCCTGTAATAGCATGTTAAACCCATAAAACCATGCAAGCTCTTAAGAGTTTTAGGGCGAGGCAGATCTTGCATAGATTCAATTTTCTTAGGATCCACTCAGACACCATCCTTGCCGAAAATATGACCCAGGTATTCCACTTTTGAGGAACCAAAAGAAAATTTATATTGTTTGAGGAAAATTTGGTGCTTAGAGAGTATATGGAGAGATTGATTCACATAGGAGAGATGGGATGGCCAAGTTTTACTATAGATGAGAATATCATCAAAGAAAAATAAGACAAAATGATGAAGAAAAGGATGGAAGACATGATTCATAATACTTTGTAAAGTGGAAGGGTCATTACATAATACAAAGGTAATTACCAAGAATTCATAATGACCCTCATGAGTGAAAAATGCAGTCTTTGGAATGCCTTCTTCTTTCATACGGATCTAGTGGTAGCTAGAATGTAGATCCAATTTAGTGAAGTACTGAGCACCACTCAATTCATCCAAGAGGTCATCAATGAAAAGAATGGGGAATTTGTCTTTGATTGTGAGTTTGTTGAGGGTGCATAAATTAGGACACATGTGCCAAGTACCTTCTTTCTTAAGTACCATGATCACAGGGGAAGAATAGGGGCTAGTAGTGGAACGAATAACATTGACTTCTAGCAATTCATTAACAATTTTATAAATTTCATTCTTATGGGAAAAGGGATGACGATAAGGCCGAACATTGGGAGGAAGACTTCCCGGGATGAGAGGGATGGAATGATCATGGACTCCACGGTAAGGGGGAAGTTCTTTGAGAGTGATAAAAACAACTTGGTGGTGGGAGAGGATATATTAGAGGTCGGGATGCACAAAAGGTGTCTCAACAACATGAGTGGAGTGGAGTTAGGATATAATTCCTGAATGAAATTTTTTGAGGAGAATTTCCATGATATGGGAACTGACGATCTCAGGGGAGCCTGGTGTGATGCCTTGGAACTTATACTATTGTCCCTTCTGTTGGAATTGCATGGTTAAGTCCTTAAAATCCATGATAATGGGCCCTAGAGTGCATAACCATTCAAAACCAAGAACAATGTCACAACCACCCATGTCTATAGAAAACATATGGTATTTCAGGTGATACTAACCAATTTGGACTCTCACATTTTCACATCGTCCCCCGCATTTCATGGAACCTCCATTGGCTTTCATGATTTGGAAATTATTGACAACACGTATGTAACTATTAGCACTAGAAGTCACCCTCAAATTGCATAGAAGGTAAGACCAGTGCCCATCAATTTATACAATAAATATAAATGAGTTTTAAGAGGCCAAATGGAGAAGACTCAATGAAAATAACGTTCTAACTCATAAATCTGGACTGGTATGCGCAAGAAATTGAGTTCTTGGATCAACTTCAGTCAGTAAGTTGGAGTAAAGGTGAGTAGGAGGAAGACTTTGGTGAGAAAAGTGTAGAGGTCTTCTGTGAAAATCACGCCTTCCAACAACCTAAGGAAGAAAAACTTAAACACAAGATCCTCTTGGATTCAAATTTCAAGGAAACTGAAAGAAATCATAACAACATTATAATCAAACATTCATCATAATATAATCAAAACAATCCATATGAATCATTAAATCATGAACTCTCTCAGTATCATAGGCAAATAAGATGGAGTAAGAAAGCTGACTTAGATTAATAAAGAAGTCTCAAATCAATACATAACCAAATAACCAGTGTTCTTCATCAAAATATCACAATAGCAGGGAGCCTGGCTCAACCATTCGAACTTAACAAAATACTAAAACTGCCTATATATAATCAGAAATGTTACAACCACCGGGAGCGTGATCGAACTTGTGATGTGACATGTTAGTAATCAAGCGACGAACCTACGAATATCTGAAGTAGCTCGGAATCGTCGATCCATAGGAGGACACACTTCAATCAATCGTGTGCTATGGGTGAAAGCACTCTAGGAAAAGAGAGAGCGAGGAGAAGTTGAGAATTGAGATTTGAGTTCTCTTAAGTATGAAGAACTGAAGAAATCATAGTCGTTGATCAATGGGAAACCTACGTCAATAGATCGTGAGCTTCAGATAAAAACATTTCATAAAAAAATTGAGGTTTGAGTTTTCCGAAGTTTGAAGGCCCGAAGGAATTGCAACCGTTCATCCTTGTAGTGGTAAATTTTGAAGTCCTGAAGTCCAGGGTTAATATGGGTCATCTGATAAGGGAGAAGCATGGTGAAAGTTTGGTTGGTTCGGGAAATCAGAGTTCAAGATAATGGGAAGTGTGCTAGTGTGGAAATTCCTGAAGTCCTGAACCCTGAAGAGCCAAAGGGGTGGGGCACGATGATGTCACCAAGAGGTGATGTGGACCCCGAAATTCCCAAAGTGACCTAGCTTATGGATGTCACTAGGGATGACGTAGAAAAATGGGATGTGTGCCACATGTCAGTACGTTTTGAGCATATGGAGTATTGAAATGTGAGTTAGAACATGACATGTGTCACCCGTCTAATTGGGCCACGTGTTCGCTTCAAGTATTTCACCACATGGAGACAAATTGTACAATTGAGAGACTAGGCACTCTAGTGGGGAAATATGTGACAGGTTTCATTGGGTCAAAAAATCCTAAAGGCCGAAGTACATATTGACCATTGATTCCAGAAGACACACGTTGAAGGATCATCGACTTCGGGTGAAAGCACTCTGGGAGAAAGTGCAGCAGGAAAGATTTGAAACCTATGAAGCCTGAAGAGACAAAGCGATTCACAACCATTGATCTGTGGGAGGAAACTGATCAACAGATCATGAACTTTGGGTAAAAGCATTGCAAAAGAAGGCAAGCAAGGAAATTTGAGACTCTTGAAGTGCGGAGTCCCGAAGTGGATCTCTATCATTAATCGTGAAAGAGGACGAGGACCATTGATTCGGTCCTGGCTGAAAGTTCTGAAGTCCCAAAGCTATGGAAAAGCTCTTTTCAGCTAATCACAGGGTCATGGCCATGGTCATATGTCAATTGAGAGCTGAGGGAAAGAGGGCTAAGGGACGAATTGGTGGTCTTAGAGACAGAAAAGTGATAAGGAAGGATTTAGCCACGGTTTCTAGTCGTGATCACCTAGGAAGGTGGTTTGAAGGAAGCGCTTGCATAGGATGAAATTATGTGTCAGACAAGGATAATAGGATACTATTATTTTTGAAAAATGGGGATATGATCTCCATGAAAATAAATAAATAAAGAGACATGTAGCAGGGTTTGGAAATTTTGTTTATCGTATGCATAATTCTAACAAAATGGTCTCTTGCACATTTTGCAGAATTAAGGGGTTTAAACACCTCAACTCAGGATGCGTATTGAGGAAATGGAAGAACATGAGGGAGACTCTAGTCATGAGAAGGAGGAAGAAGGCCATAATACCAGAGTTGGTAATGCAGAGACAGAGTCCAATGGATGCAAGGGAAAATGAGAGAAGGAAACATTAATAGAAATAGTAAGAAGCCTGGAGATGGAAGTGCAGCGATACAAAGCAGAAAACAAGAGACTGATGAGAGATAAAAGTGAGATAAATGCGCAAGTGTTGCAGATCTTAAATCAGTTGCAGAGACAAATGAAGAAGGGATAAAACTCAAGACAAGAGGAAGAAGGCAGGTGCCATGAAAGAAGGGATGATCGTGGAAGAGCTAGTTATTCTAGAATTGCTAGCAGAGCTCATGGAAACCACTCACCTCCTTACTCAGAAAGAAATTTTTATGCATCGGATGATCCCATAAGTAGTCCAAAGGTGTCTCCTATCAGACACCAAAGAAGAAAACAAGAGGTAGATATTTTTCAAGGAGAGTTGAGGAAGCTCAAGCCACCTTCCTTTGAGGGTGAAAGAGAAAGGGAAGATAATGTCGAAGCATGGTTGCTTGGGCTCATGAGATATATTAAGTTGCATAACTATTCATCCAACCTGGAAGCTAGGATTTCCACCTCCCATTTACATAGGAAAGATGCAATGTGGTGGGACCAACTGAAGCAAGTGGAACATGTTAATGAAAGTAGGATCACTTGGAAGAATTTCAAGAAGTACTTCTAGAAGGAGTACCTCTCAGATAATTTCTATGTCATGAAAATGCAGGAGTTCTTTGAACTTAGGTTGGGAAGCATGACTATGGCAAAGTATGAGAATAAGTTCCTGGGATTGTTAAAGTATGTCAAGTTCATTGGTGATGAGAAAGTGAAAATACAAAGATTTCTAAGTGGACTGCCAGCCTTTTATAAGGAAAATATCAAGTATGATGAACCCAAGACCTTGACGGAGGCCATCAGGAAGGCTAAATACATGTATGAGACAGGCTAGGGAAGAGAATATATGCATAAATCTTGGAAGGATAAGAAAAGTGTGAAGTTAGATCAGAGGAGGAAAGGATTCAAGCCTTCCTTCAATAGGAATGAGCCTAATAGAAATCATCAAGATCTGTATGCTAAGGGAGATTTCAAGAAGGAATATTCCTTGCAAAAAAGGGGAATACCACCAATCCAATGTTTGGGATGCAAGGAAGATCACCTATACAAGAATTTCCCACATGGAAAGGATAGAGTGAAGATTGTGCACAACATCCAAGAAGCTACAACAGTCGAATATATGGGAAGAATCTATGCAGCTTTAAATGATCGACAAACAGAGTACTAGTCCCATATGATCGAGGTGGAAGGTAAGATCATAAATCATCTTGTTGTTATTTTGATTGATTCAGGAGAAATTCATGGTTACATTGATCCTACGATAGTGGATAGATTACATTTGGAGAAAAGTAAACTTGGAAAATCAAGTTTGGTTCAGTTAGCCACTGGAACCAAAAGAAGAATCCATGACATGGTCAGAATTTGTTCCATAAGTATTAATAGCGTGATTACTAGTATTGATCTAAATATCATACCATTGGGGTCTTGTGATATTCTGATTGGAATGGATTGGTTGGACAAGCATCATGCTATCCTAGATTGTCATAACAAGACATTTACATGTCTTGATGGAAATGGAAAACATAGCACTGTGAAAGGAGTTCTGAGACCTGTCTCTATAAGGGAGATTTCAGCCTTACAACTAAAAATATGTTTTAGGAAAGGATGTCAATTTCATGCAGCTCATGTGGAAGAGCCAGATAATACAAAAGGTCCAAGCCTTGAATATTTCTCGGTACTACCTGAATTTGAAGATTTATTCCAAGAAATACCCGTATTGCCACCAAGAAGGGAGATAGATTTCTTAATTTATTTAGTGCCAAGAGTTGCCTCAGTGTCAAAAACACCTTACAGAATGAGCACACTAGAGTTAAAAGAATTACAAATGTAGTTGGAAGAATTGTTGAAGAAAGGGTACATACATCCAAGTGTTTCACCTTAGGGAGCACCGATACTTTTTGTCAAAAAGAAGGATGGAACCTTGAGGCTGTGTATTGACTTTCGATAGCTGAACAAGTACACTATAAAAAACAAGTATCCTTTACCCCGAATTGATGACCTCTTTGATCAGCTAAGAGGAGAAAATATATTTTCAAAGATTGACCTGACGACAGGATACCTCAGGTAAAAATCAAGGAAGAAGCCATTCATAAGACAACCTTTAAGACCAGGTATGAGCATTATGAATTTGTAGTGGTGCCATTTGGACTAACCAATGCACCAGCTGTATTCATCTGCTTAATGAATGGCATATTCATAAATTATTTGGATAATTTTGTCAAAGTATTCCTAGATGACATACTTATTTGTTCTAAGTCTAAAGAGGAGCATGAACATCACTTAAGACTGGTATTGCAAGTACTGAGAGAACATCAATTGTATGCCAAGTTGAGTAAGCGTTATTTTTATCAAAAGAAGATCCATTACTTGGGACACATTATTTCAAAGCAGGGCATAACAGTAGATCCAGAGAAGATCGAAGCCATTAGAATATGGCCAACACCCATAAATGTGTCATACGTTAGATCTTTTATGGGATTAGCTTGCTACTATAGAAGGTTCATAGTAGGGTTCTCTAAGATTGTTCATCTCATCACTTCTTTGCAAAAGAAGGGAACTAAATTTGAATGGGCACTCAAGTGTGGAAAGAATTTTAATCTGTTGAAGGAATTACTTACTAGTGCACCGGTGTTAAAGATTGTTGACCCAAAGGAAATTTTTGTGGTATGTATAGATGCATATAAGGAAGGACTTGGGGGATTCCTCACGCAAAATGCACATGTCATTGGATATGAGTCTAGAAAGATTAAGGAACATGAGAGGAACTATGGCACACATGACTTGGAACTTGCTGCCATTGTTCAGGCCTTGAGGATGTGGAGGCATTATCTCATGGGGAAAAAGTTTGAATTAAGGACATAACACATTGGCCTGAAGTATATTTTTGAACAATCGACCTTGAATGCCAAGAAAACAAGATGGATGGAATTTTTAAGTGAATATGACTTCGATATCAATCATATCAAAGTAAAGGAGAATAAATTTGTCTATGCGCTTAGGAGAAGTGTGCATCTCATGCATGCTACTCTTGTTAGTATGCATCAATCAGACTTGAAGAGCAAAATTTTAGATGGTCTCGTTATAGATCATCATTACCTATAGGTAAAGTAAATCTTACAACAAGGAAATGTACAGCAGCAAATAAAGGAGTATGAGATAAGGGAAGACAGATTACTCATGCATAAAAATAGAATATATGTTCCTAGCTCCGGAGAACTGAGGAATTTGGTACTAAAGGAAATGCATGATGTTCCTTATGTTGGACATCCCGGTTACCAGAAAACAATTACAGCAGTAAGAAGCCAATTCTTTTGGCTGGGAATGAAGAAGGATGTTGTTGATTACATCGCTTGATGTATGGAATGTCAGAAGGTGAAGGATGAGCATAGGCACCCAATGGGTTTGCTGTGACCATTTCCAATCCCAGAGAAGAAATGGGAAGTGATCACCATGGATTTCATCACGGGATTACCCAGAATGAATAAGAAACATGATTCAATCATGGTGGTGGTTGAATAATTAAAAAATGATGCTCATTTTGTGCCCGTGAAGACAACACACACAATGGATAATATTGCAGAAATTTTCATGAAGGAAATCACTAGGTTGCATGGGATACCTAGGACAATCGTTTGGAACAGAGATATGAAGTTTAGCTCCAATTTATGGAGGGGATTGTTTAAAGGATATGGCACAAATATAAACTTTAGCATGACATATCATCCCCAGACATATGGGAAAATAGAGAGATTCAATCGAATAATTAAAGATATGATGGAAATGTATGTGATGGATAAGCCATCTAAGTGGGAAGATTACTTACACTTGGTTGAGTTTGAATATAATAATGGCTATCAAGATTCATTAATAATGAGCCCATTTGAAGCCTTTACGATAGGAAATGTGATACTCTAGTAAGCTGGGAGAACCCAACAGATAGAGTGGTACTTGGGCCGGAGTTGCTCAAGGACATGGAAGACTAGGTGGTCAAGATCAAGCAGAATTTAAAGGAAGCTCAAGATAGAAAGAAATTTTATGTAGACAAGAACAAGACATATAGAGAATTTAAAGTAGGGCAGTATATAATTTTGAAAGTGAATCCCAAGAAAATCTCATTGAAATTGGGTAGTTGTACAAAGCTGTCATCCGGATTCTGTGGTCCATTTGAAATATTGGATAGAATAGGGTCACTTGCATACATGCTTGCATTACTTGCTTCCATGAATGTGCATAATGTATTTCATGTCTCTTTACTAAAAAAATATGTACCTGATCCTAACCATGTTATTGATTGGAATCTAATTCAGGTAGAGACAAAGGGAGATTTTCAAGTTCAGCCAGTGTGGGTATTGTACAGAAAGTCAAAATGCTTTGGAATCGAGTTATAGAGTTGGTAAAAGTTCAGTGGACCTGCTATGGTCCTAAATATGCTACCTGGAATAATGAAGATGCCATGCGGGTAGAGTACCCGCAATGTTTTGAATAAATTTGAGATTTTGATCTCTATTTTGTATATGCACTGAGGACAGTGCCCAAAATAAGGGGGAGGGGATGTAACACCCTAGGTTTGAACCCCCATTTTAAATAATGTATTGTTAAAATGTTGAGAGGCCAGGGTGTCCAAACAATTATTATAATGCCAGTGTGCCCAAGACATGTAATTTTTTCTATCATTATTAATAATAAATACATGGTTGGTTGCTAGACAGACAAGGACTAGAGTTATAGGGGGCTATGATTCCATGAGAGAGGGGGCTTGAGGGGATACATGTTTATTCCTATGTTAATTACCCTTTTTTCCTAAGGGAGGGGATCGGTTACGTGATCTTCTTGGGGACTAGGAGGTTCTTAATTCCCCATGAAGTTACTTAAACCCACCGCTGGTCTGATGGGGGGGTTGGACTGATGGCTTGTTCGTTGATTTTCCTGTACGTTCATTCCTTTCCCTCATCCATTTTCATGCACTCACTCATCCATTCAATGATCCGTCCTCACCTGTGACTTGGCTTGGAAAAGGGAAAGGAATTGTTTAGAATTATCCATGGGATATTTGGTTGTAATGGTCACTGGTGAAATCCAGCCATGACCTAGGGCCTGCATGTCTAAGATGCATTGGCTTGTTCCCTGTTTTTCTCACAACTACGAGTCTTGAGAGTTTCACCATTGAGGTTCTGGACCAGTTGTGTCGGAGGCCTTGGAAAAAGGAGAAGGACTACCTGAGGGATTGCGTGGCAGAGAAGGGTGGATGTTTGTTCTCTTGGGGTGGTACAGGCTGGGTGGAAGAGAGCTGGGTACTTTGATTGTTGTGGGTGTTGTGAAACCCGTGAGAGCTTGAGAGATAACTAGTTTGGGAACCCAAGTATGCTCTTGAACTGTCCTTGTAGATTCATAGCCTTGGCTTGGGCGTGACACTGTTGTTGATATTTGAAGCAGTGGTGTCTACGGTTGGGTGGAACGTCCTTGGTTTGCATCTAGTTGGTGTCACATTTTTATAATGATAAGTTCTCTCTGTTGTGATATTATTATCTGTGTATGAATGTATTCTGTTGTGTATTTTAATTATCGTTTAACTAAATCTTAGATTATGCATGTTTTTGGATATTGTTGTGCGTGTTGTTAAAGTCTTTTCTTTTATGCATCCTGAAATTTTAAAAAGGTATCGATAAGAGAAAGAATTCCAAGGGCGGGCTTGTAGGTAGCATGCCCCGACCTATTGGTCGTTGGGTATGTTACACTCTCTTATCATTTTCTACAATTTCCACTCATTGTGCTACTATGCACTTTTCATATAGTGCAGTGGTATATTGTTTCTATAGTTCCACCCTCTAGATTGTTGATTTCTCCAATTTGATTGTTGTAGTATCTACTTAAAGACGTAGTTCCTACACGATCGTTGTTTGCAATCCCTGTAATAATTCCATTGGTGTCTGTGACATGACTAGGTCCATTTGACTTAGTCGTTACAACTTCTACTGTATTTCGGGGCTAGGTACCCCAATTGTCTCTAGTGGTATCTTGATTACTCTATGCGATGTTGCTAGTTGTGTTGATAACATAGTTTGTGCTTCATCTTTTTCCCCTTCTAGGGTTGTGCTTGATCCATGTGCAGGTGCTAATCAAACTTGTTCCAATAATTGTTGTAACTTCAAACATTGGACCTGCACCTTCATTTGGAATGTTTCATGTTTCCTTCTTCGAGGACTTCTTCCTCGATGTCCCTTAGTGGGTATCCAATTCTGTCCATGTCCTCATCTATTAGTGTGTAGGATACTTGGATATTTTGAGCCTTCTTCTTCTTCCAAGCAGTGGAACATGTACTTTGGTCCTGTCCTTTCCTCCTGTCTGAGACAAGGGATATGGGGGTTGGTCTGTTGGTCCTGTTTATGGTGTTTCCTTCATGGTATTTCCTTGATCAATGTCATTTGTGCCATTTCCTGGAGAATACATCATTGTATCTGTGTGTTGTGTCACTTCATTGTTCCCCCCTTATGCTGTTGAGTCCCCATTTGTTGTATCTTCCAATCTAGTTCCCAATCCTACATGACCAGTTGGATGTCTTCTTCCATTATCTTATATGTAGTTTGGACCCACTCCTCCCTTGGATCCTTCCTGGCTTTGATATGCATATGGTGTATGTCTACGTGAAACTATGTGACTAAGCCATATGCCTCCACCACTTGTGGTGATATGCATGGTGTGCTCTAGATACAATGTCGAATCGTTTCCCCATAGGGAAAGAATTGGACATTGTTTTCCATTTGTCTCCTCTTGTTCGTTGAAAACCATATATTTTGATACTTCATCGTGATGCATGGCTTTCCTCTAATCCCTAAGAGATGTGCATCCTCTGGTTCTTCCCATGCTATGAAGGAAATCAGAATTAGGAGCCAGGGGTAGTGAAACTCCATTCCCTTATCTTGGGCTTATACACATTCCAATAGGAATTGGTTAAGTAGGAATGGTTCCCAACTCATCATAGTGCCTTCTACACATTTCTCCATCACGGCTACGACCCATGATGGTACTTTATCCTCTCTACACTTCTATAGTAGCTTACATGCTAACATTTCTGTGGCCATTCAATTTTTTTGGTCACATATGGTGGGCATGTCCAGGCCATGCACCCCCCTAACCATGTGATACTTCGTTCACATCACCTCTAACTATGCTATATTTGTCTTCTTGTCTGTAAATAGGGAAGTAGGGTCTAGCCCCCAGGTGGGAAGCCCAGTGATTCTAGCTATCAAGTCTGTGTCGATGGATATTGGCCTATCATGCCACATGTACCCCCCATGCATGAAGGATAAGGGGAGTTTCATGCATGCATTGACTTTGTTGTTACATCCAAAGTGGGAAATATCGAACAAGTTTAGGAGGCCTACTCACTCCAATCCTCTGGCACAAGCCTTGGTAATTGGTACATTCTTCTTTGTGAGTGGATCTACCTGGAGTTCCAAGTATTCATGGGGAATCAGTTCAGTGAACTTCTCCACTTATGTAATGTCATGATATACATACTTTAATTGGTGGGCTTTCCCCAGCATGTCCTAGTCAATGATCACTCCATACAGAATCTCTAGAGTCACCAATTTGTAGTCTGGATTCTTCTACAGCATGACCGATGGGGAGTAATCCTTTATAGGTGGGATGTAGTCGTGAGGGAAGCCTATATATGATGATGATACACTCGAGGTTTATTTAATCTCTAGTTTGGCTTTTGGTGCTCTACTACAACTCCTCCTAGGTACAACAATTATTGTTTCAGTAGCCCTGCGTGGATCCATTTTTGTAGTGAGTTGGTGTTTACTAGGTGTTGTAGCTATGTATCTCGTTCTTCCTCTATTCTCTTTGGGTTTGTCGAAATGATAAGTTACAATAATATACATGTAGTATCCTAGCTTCTTTTCATCCCTATTTCCAGTTGTGTACTAATATTCACGTCTTCCCTCCTATCTCCTTTGTCCGTGGTGTGGCAGGTTCTTGTGTTAATGGTGTGCTATTTCCAAATCTATTAGTAGATTTTCGTTGAGTACTTCCACTTGGTCATGCATATCGACGATGTTTTTCTTTTACTCACGATTTTTATGGTGGATTTATCTTTTAGTGGTTTGATGTGTTGCTATTTACTATCATTTTATGACTTTTCCTTACCCTCCTGTACCTATCTTTTCCATCCTTTTTTTACTGACAATGATCTCGTCTTTTTTATATTTTTTCATGCGGGTCTTCCTATTATGTAGGTTATCGACCATATTGGTAGAGTTTTAGATGACTCTAATTCTCCCTTCCTTTCAGTGCCTCTCCATTAAGGGTTTCCAAATGTGCATGTTGGTGCATGCCATTTTGGTGAAAAGTGTGATAATTAATGAAGGAATTTAGGAAATGGACCAAATAAGGAGTGTGCTCCAGAAAACAAAGAAAAGAAACACTAGGAAAACAAGAAAGTCAAAGAAAGGAAGAAAGATGCGGATCAACGAGGAAAACGGTTGGATTTTGGACCAGTCGTGATTGGGGAGTTAGAAAGTGGACAAACCTAATCCACCTAGGGTTAGTGGGTTATGGTTTTAGTCATTTTTGTAATGGGTAATTAGCCCCTTTTTATAATATAAATATCTGTTGTGAGATAAAAGAGGGAGACTTACATCTATGATAGATATATGAGCAGAGAGACATAGATACGCATTGTAATCAAGTAAGGTCGCAAGTCATGAGCAATGGATCTTACTATGATCTTGTTAGACTTAAATGTAATGGACACAAATCCATAACCTTGATGCATAATAGTAAAAGAGCCAAGAAAGTCACATCTTTGTGGACGTAGCCCAGGGGGTGAACCACAGTAAATTTGTGTCTCTATGTGGAATGCTTATCTTATTTCTTGTGATTTTTTAGTTATGATGAATGAATTAATATGTTAGTAGTAAAATGCAGTGCACAGTAGAGTAAACAAGACAAATACTGCAGAATAAACCCTAAATCAATGCAATTGATTACCGAATGGTAGATCTGATATGTAATGATATGTTAATGTAATGGATTAATATATATGATTGGTTTTGAAGTATAAAGAATTTCTCTCATTCTCACATAAGTCTCTCTTCCAAGATTGCAGAAATTTGGGTCCTGTAGCCACCCATAAGCCATCTTAGGTGAGAGTGCATTATGCACTCTATGTGCAGTGTTTCCTTATGGTCTCCAGAAGGGCCGATGGTTCATAGGGTTTTGTTCTATACCTAAAATAGAACTCGGCTCAGCATGAGAAAAGCTCCAAAAATGCAACACATGCCTTTGTCACCTCTTGGATCACATATGGTCTTAAACAGTGCATACAAAACTTTCATGGGTGTTGCATAAACTTGCTATCATATTAGAGGACCAAGTCACCTACTTGGAATGTTTTCGACTTAATGTGTCTGTCATGCCATGATTTTTCCATTTTATTTTGACCATGTTGGTGAAACCCGATGAAAAATCGATCCTCCTCAAGCTATACCAATTGTGATAGGGGTTCTTGTATTGCACACGAGTCCGAAAGGTCTGTGATAGTTGCTACGCGTAGGCTCGGTACAGTGAACTCCATCGGCATGAATGTCTCCTATCTGTACACTAACATGAAAGGTGTTTTCCTTGTCAACTTCTTGTTGGTTTTCCTATATACCCATAATACAGTAGGGATTCTTAAGTCTCAGACATCTCTTCCCATGTTGCATATTTTGGTTAGTGAGTTCTCTAGGAATTTGTTGAATGCTTCCACTGTGCCATTAGCTTGTGGGTGATATGGCATACTCTTTTGATGATGAATTTTGAATTCTTCAGTAAAAGATGCTATGGTATTATTGATTAAGTGTGCCCCTTCATCATTCATCAATGTTCTGGGACACCCAAACAGAGTTACTATGTTCTCAAACAAAAAGTGTGTAGCAATTTCTACGCTTCAATCTGTAATTGACACAACTTTTTCCCATTGAGTTAGAAATTTTGTTGCTATAATGATCTACCTATCCCCTGATCTTCTTGGCAATAGTTTGATTGGTCCAATCGAGTCTATGGACCACTTCTCAAAATCCTATAGTGTCACTTGGGGTCGCATGACATATTTTCCCTTCTAGAGGGTTTTCCAACCCTTTGACAAACATCACAGGTCTGACAATATTCCTTTGCATCACTGTGAAGTGTGGGCCACCATAATCCTGCACGTAATATCTTTTGCGCAGTAGATTTACCTGCATAATGTCCTCCTTTTATTATATCATATACTTTTTCCAATATAGTTGGTCTTTCATGTTCGACTACACAACGTCATAGTATTCCATTCAGTTTATATAAGCTTCCTGCAATTAGTTGGTAGTTTGTAGCCTTTACTAACAACTATGTTTTCTACGTGACCGTCATGTCTGAAGGGGCCATTCATGTACTTAATAACTATGCAATGTCTATAAAATAATCATCTACCATATTTACAGAAAAAAATTTGGCATATGGAAACCTATCATCCAGGGTTTATGCCTCTTCTCCCGATAATATGTGTGACAAGTGATCTGGTCCTACATTGAGTTTACCTAGTTTTACGACTACTTCAAAGTCATATTCATGGAATAATAGAAGACATATATAGATCCTCCCCCCCAAAACTGGCTTGTTGACCAGATATCTCAACGCAGAATGGTCGGTGTACATCTTGAAGTGTGAGCCTAGAAAGTAGTGTCTAAACTTTTGCAGCAAGTACACCATATCCAATCCCTCACATTCTGTTGTGGTATAAGTTTTCTCTATTGTTGATAGTTTCCTACTTGCAAAACCAATTGGGTGATCTATCTCTCTGTCGCCTGGCTATGACAAGATCACACCTAGTGTGATTAATGATGCGTCCACATGTACATGAAATTCCTTCTTCCAATATTCAAAAATTGAGATTGACGCAGTTACTAAATTTTGTTTCAGTGTGTCCAATCATTTCTGACAGTAGTCATTCCACTGGAATTTCACCTCTTTTTTCAGTAGTTTTTCTATTGGTGTCATAATTTGTGTGTATCCTTGGATAAATTTCCTTTAATACCCTATGTGGCTCAATGTTGCACACATTTGTTTGACTGACGTGGGTGGTTGTATCTCTAGGATAACTGTGATCTTAGCAGGATCAACTATTAAGCCTTGTTTGCATACCACGGGTCCCAATAGTATTCTGAACTGTGCACAAAAAATACACTTCTTTAGATTCAAGAATATCTAATGTTTCTTAGACTTATCCAACATCACTTTGAGAAATTCAATGTGATCTCTAAGCAAGCTAAATATTATCCAATCATCCAATTAGACTTCAAGAAATGTATGAACAATTTTTTTAAATACCGCAACCACTACTCTGGAGAATACCACATGTGCATTCTTTAACA